>VRLP01003300.1:0-66795 GCA_009660295.1 Lophius piscatorius | reverse complement strand
TTTTTTGGTAAGGCTTTTATATAGTTATTATTTTATTTTTTATTTATGCTTTTATCTGCTTTTACTTTGTAGCACTTTGAGATTTGATCCAAATGTAAAGTGCCTTATAAATTAAATGTATTATTATTATTATTATTATTAAATAACCTTTTCTGTAGCTCTCAAGAGAGCACAACCCTCCGCCAACACACAGCAGTACCGCAGGTTCAGGAAGAAATTAATGCTGATTCATCCATTAATGTCTGAGTTCCTGCCAGCCTCTAAATCTACCGTCAACTCCAACAAACTCTCCGAGTATTACTTAAATATTCTGTAGCAGCTCCTCTCCTGTGCGTTCCACTTCAGTGTCTCTGCTCAGCCCCCAGCTCCAACCCCAAAATCTACCTCTAGGTAAGGTTTCACGTGAATCCGTCCCGTAGTTTTTCCGTAATCCTGCTCCCAGACAAACGGACAACACACCAGAGTGAAAACATAACCTCCTCGCTGGACTTGATGAAAAGGAAGTTGAGTCTTGAGTCTCTGAGGCAAGATTTTTCTGTGTCTGCAAAGCATTATTTATTTTTTTTCAGCATTAATCAATTTCAGACACCTGCTGGAAAACAAACACAGTTTGGTGCTCGGTGATCTGCGATGCAAACTTCATGTGTGTTGCTGTGTGTTTTTTCTCTCTGCAGGACATGAATGACTTTTCTCCAGTTTTCAGCCAGTCGCTGTACCGAGGCATGGTGGCCCCTAATGCCGTCAAGGGAACCATCGTAACCACAGTTACGGCCGGTGACTCTGACCCTGCGGTGAGTGTTTGCAGCCGCTGCTATTCAATCAAACTGTTTTGCACAGTTTGTTCTTCAATTTGGGTCTGGAAATGATGCAGGATAATGACGCTTGTCTTGTCTGTGTGTTTCTGCCAGTTTGTTTGCACTTCGGGGTTTTTTTTTTTACCCCACTGTAGCACTTAGTGATACTTAAAATGGGCTTTTACATCCGGGCTGACTCACGAACTAACGAACGCTTGCCTTTTCTCCTTTGCATTAAGAACCTTCACGTGAAGGTGAGCGTTTTTTTAAGAGTTCTGCAGTGAGCTGTTTGGTAGTCGGCTCACAGCAGAACTCTAAAAAGGGGTTAACAGTT
The DNA here is from genome assembly GCA_009660295.1 of Lophius piscatorius. Lineage (NCBI taxonomy): Eukaryota > Metazoa > Chordata > Actinopteri > Lophiiformes > Lophiidae > Lophius > Lophius piscatorius. Next base: position 65,667 of record VRLP01003300.1, on the reverse strand, counting down.
AACCCCGCCTTTCATGGTTGTAAAAATCCTCCTGCTGGAATCTAAGTGCTGTGTGATTATAGCTTTTTGACGAGTCACAAAACTTTGGACTCAGGTTTTAAATGCAGTGTTTTAGTGTTAAAAAGCTTTCATCCATAGTAGAAGAAATAAAATAACTAACCGCTTGATTGTCTCCTTCGCCCTTTTCATAAGAACTGCTGAGCTTGTTTAAAAACCTGCGTTGTTTTCAGCCTTAATCTGTGAAGGTTTGTGGTGTGTTCTGATCCTGACGCATCTGTTTGTGGTGCTGAAATATGACCTTTTGACAACTTGACAACTTGACTTTGCCGCTTCTGTTTTACAACCAGAGTCTGATGAGTTACTTTATATTAGTTAACAATGTCTGAAGGTTAACGCCACCAGATATCAGGATCAGAATCTGCTTTATTGTCATTCTATAATGTAAAATGAAATTATGCGTGACTCCTCTCCTAATAGTAAACAAGATACGGACCTAAATATAAAGTGGAAATAATATAAATAAATCAGAAACAAAAACCAGAATAGGCAGTTATAAAAGTTACTAAGTGTTCATGCAAAGTTTAATTAGAGGAGATTAATCAAAGGGTATTGGGAGCGTTTATATATGGATATAGATGTAATATATATACTAATGCCACATTACTCGATTGAATAAAGAAACATTTTTATTTGGTTACATAAATCTTGAGAAACGACATTTTTTTACATTTTCTTTTTTTTTCACTTTAAATACCTCCAAAAAAGGAATAAATCCTAAGAATCCAGGAACAAAACATAAACAATTCCACTCATCCTACTATAATAAACATAATCTTCAATTATTTAACATCATAATTTTACATGATAATCATAATTAGTCCAGATTTCAATGCTTTTACACAATTTCAACACGGCATTAAGTCTATTCCATAAGTCTATTCCATTCCAAAACTGAAACACGTCTATATTTAACTTACACACTAACTTTACTTGTTCCAAAAATAAACAACCTTCTTAGATAATTATTTCCCTCTCTTAATTATATCCCTGAAAAATCAGCGATATTATGGAATTCAGTTATGACCGATGCTTTAGATGGGTCTTGTTAACGCGATAGCTCAAAACTATTTCATGGTTCATTTTCAAATTGTAGACCGTAGTGTGAGGAAGAACTGGACTCATTTTGGGATATTTTTGTTGTATATATCCGATACTATGGGGAGTTTGTGTGTTGGGGCCAAAATCTCTGAACCATTGGTTAGATTTAGTCCAAATTTGGTGCGTATGAATCGACTCGAGGGGATCTATCTCGTAAACATCATATTGTATCACCAGGGGGAGCTCTTTTACGAAAAACACTGTATTTTGGACATAACTTCCTAAACGTAATATCTATTTAGTCCAAAAGTGCTCGTATAATGGATTGATATCGCTTGAACATATATTTTTTGTAATTGTTTATATTTTTCTCACTATGGGAGATTTTTTTCTTTTCGGACATCGCTTTAATTGGAGGTGTTCAAACAGAGGGATTAGGGGCTTTTCAAGAATACAAGTTTTCCTCCGGATGACAAAAAAAACAAACTAATACAGGCAGGAAGGTTGTTGTTTAAAGCTTGAAAAAGTATTTCCAATGTCATTAATTTCATGATACCAGTCCAGATCTCTCATGCTTAGTTTGCCTGTTGTCTTCACAGGGTACCCCTGCAGGTCGAGTCCACTACAAAGTGGACCAGGAGGCCTATCCCTACTCTGCCAGTATATTTGACGTCGAAGGAAAGACGGGAATTGTGGTGACCAGAGTAAACCTCAACGAGGAGCCGAGCCTCAAGTTCAATGTAAGCCTCATCTCCAGCGCGACTTTCATCACCTCCACCAAGTTCTTCTGTCCGGTTTGTTTCTCTGACTTTCAACAATTTACAAAACATAACTGCCCACCAGATACTCATGGATCACTGAAGAGTGCAGCGCGGGCCAAGAAAGGCGCCATCATGGCTTTGTACCGATCCGAATCACACGGGGGAACACACACATTATTTTCACCATCACTGGGTAGGATTTTGAAATGGGTTCTTTGATTCTGGAGCACTCCCACACAACATCCCCACAGGAGGCAGGTGCCATGTCGCCGGGTTCTGACTGGATTTAGATGAATAGCACGTCAATCACGCACAAACACCTGCAGCTCTTCACACTTCTATATCGGGGGCCGAGCAGACGAGAGGAAAGGAGGCTATGATGGACTGTAAGTGGGTCACATTCTCTGACCTCACATCCTGCTTACTGTTTCTAGCTGGGGGCCAGAAGGTCACGACCCAAACGCTAGCAGAACAGGAAAGTACGAGTAATAAGAAGAAGAGAATACAGCCACACGGAGGGTCTCCAGAGATACCGCCACAGATAGCTCCCCTCCAGTCGTGACCTTTTTCTTTTTTTATCGTTTGTTTGATCATCCTAGTCGCGTCGTTCAGCGGAAGCTACTATCCGTCTGTCTGAGACGAGGGAGAGACTCCATGGGCGACGGCCACCTTTGACAGGACGCTGCAAACACCCTCTGTGCAGCTTTCTGTAGAAGGTTCTCGTGGCTCAAGCAGGATTCACGCGACTATAATCAGAAATGATGAATATATCTATTATTTTACATTTGTTTAATAGATAGCATCTGATTTGGAGGAGTTTCTGTTTGGAGGTTTCTCAAGCATGTCCAACAAGGACGTTGCCCCTCGGTAGACCCAGATATCAATGGAGGCGCCAATGGTTTGACCTGGCATGGGAACGCCTCGGGATTCTCCAAGATGAGCTGGATACCTGCTGCTGCTGGAAAGGACCTTTGGAATACCCAGCCCAGCCTGCTGCTGTGACCTGAGCATGGAGCAGCAGAAGAGGGAGGGAGGGAGAGGGAGGGAGGACGGACGGACGGACGGCTTGATGGTGGATTTGGTTGATTGCTGAAATATGTGTTACAGTTTTGACAGAAACGCGGATCAGCGTTGAAGAAGGAAGCTCAGGTTGCTCTGGATTAATAGCAGCCGAGGTTGAGACAGAGGCTGGTTCCCTTCCCATGGGACAGAACCGGCCAGATCAGCAAAAACAAACATTGCAGCAGATGCCGTGACCAACGGCCCAGAGAGGGAACGGAGCCGCTCCTGTCTAATATCCGGTTACAGGGAAATGATTGACGGAGTGGGAATAAGCAGCAGGACATCAGAGGCTGTTCTGCCCAAATCATTGCAGATGTAAAGATGTTCTGGTTCCAGCACAATGTCCCGGGTCAAGCCCCGGATTGTTCTGAACAAAGCCGTAGCAGCCTGGCAGCATTCTATTCACATCAATCTTACAACCCCGTGTCTGTGGGTAAGAGGGTATGGAGGGTAAAACGTTCTGCTGTATATTGTAACTGCAACACTGATTGACTTCTTTCAGTCGGGGTTCACTGGAGCGGATCGTCTCGTTCCACATAACCCTTCCCGACACAACCCTACCGTTTATCCGGGCTTGGGACCGGCATTAGATGTGGCTGGGTCGGCTGGGAAAACTTAGGACCTTGCGCAAGGGTCTACAATGGATTTCTGCCACGCCCACTTTTGATTGGCATTTGAACCTCAGTCTCCTGGACCGGAATCATTGATGTAACCTCGAGAAGTCCCCAATGCGCTGTGTTGTACGAGGAATCCCTCGGATTGAACTCCTCCAATGAAGTATCCCCCTAGCGAAACAAATATGAACTACTAGAGTGAAATCCTGAAAACGAGAGTCAAATTTCCTCAAGTTCATTCATATGCGTCTGATTTGGACTAAATTGGACCGATGGTTCAGAAATGATGGCCCGAAAACCTGTGGAGATGGAGCTCCCCCTAGTGTCATGAAAATAGATTTGTCCTTTACCAGAATCGATCCAGTTATTCCTCACACTAAGATCCATGTGGGTGTGATATTTGAAAATGAAACACTTTGAGTTATGTCCGAAAAAAAGCATCTTTGGTGAACAAGCTCCCCCTTGTAAGTAAAATGTGAACAACTAGAGTAATTATACTGGATAGAAAGTGTCTTTTTACATTACTATCTTTGGAACGAAGCATGCTGCCGTTTCTTATTTGTTTCAAAACTGCATTTTCCCAGCTGCGCTCCTCAACGGACCTTTGGGCCAAGCTAATTTCATCTCTTCATTGGGCTTTAATTAACACAACGTAGATTCAGTCCTCTGAAGTTGCCACTCGTGTGACTAATTCTACCTTGTTTGCTCCCAATAACTCAAGCGGCATGAATCAGTCCAAGACTGCCTACAATTTTTGGATTATGACTGGGATAAATACTGTCTGAGGTATAATTTGTACAAGGGCACATAGTTAGACAATCTCCCTGGCAGATGTCTACCTAATTTCCTTGCATCTCATCATTAAGGCCAATTCCATTGCAGTTCAGCATGCATAAACAAGTATGCTCAGCTAGAAACAGATTTGGAATGGAGATGCACTGCAGGAAGAGAGGAAATGGGCCTTTTAGCAAAGCCATTAACCACAATATGTTTTCTAACATTTCAAGTTGTGTAAATTTAGCGGCTTTCTGGTTAAACCAAGAACTACTTCAATTATATAAAAAGAAAAATGAATGATGGTCTATAGATAGATGGATAGATAGATGGATAGATATGTAAGACATACTATATAAAAGGCCATCTTATAGATATGTATTGATAACTATATATAAATACAGAGATAAACATATATATATATATGTATGTAATATAAATAAATAAAAATAAACATGTGCATTAAAATGTAATAATGAAAATCATGCAAATATTAAGAAAAGGGAAAGAGGCCGATCTCCAATGGCACATATAAATATGAGTTAGTCCAGGTGCAGATGTGCGTATCTGCTAATTATTCGAGGGACACACGTTTTGTGTAGTCAGTGGGTTTATCAGATACACACATGGTGTGTATGGAGGTAGATGATGATGTGAGTCTGCTTATTAGTGGTTGCCCTGCAATTAAATGAAGTACAAAAGGCTTAGCAGGAAAAAGTAAAGCACACCGGCGGGGTACACACTCACTCTGTCCTCAAGGCCTCTTCCAAATAATGGTCTTTTCAAATGGAGGCAGCAAAGAAGCAAAGACTTATTTTGCGTAGATTCATCCGGTTGCTTCCGCTGTCGCCAGACTGTAAAAAGTTGGGAACTGATCCCTTTGTCATGTTAGCAGCCATAAACAGATCCAAATGTCTGCACTTGAGAGTCTTTAGCAACAAACTTCCTCTGTGTGTTTGATTGGCAGCTGGTGGTGGTGGCCTATGATGACGGTAATCCTGTGAAAGAGAGCTCGACTCTCGTGGAGATCACCGTCCTGCAGCCTTCTGTCATCCCCGTGTTCACTCGGGAAGAATACAGGTACATTCTCCCCGCATGCTGCTATAATGCTGGTAATTTTTATGACATATGCACTTGACATAAGGACATGACATCTGCAGGTGACATAAGGACATGACATCTGCAGGTGACATAAGGACATGACATATACAGATGACATATGGACATGACATATTCACATGAAGGAGCAGTGGGCCCACCCACTTTTACAGCTGGCCCACCCAAATGAGAGAAAACCCACTTTTTTCTCCTAAACTTGTGACTTATTTCTGGTAAAATTATGACGTCTTTCTTTTAACAGTAAAACTTTGTTCTCGTAAAATTAAGTTTTTTAGTGTCGTAAAGAGCAAACTTTTATTCTCATATAGTCTCACTTTTATTCGGAGAAATTACCACCTTATTCCTGTAAATTACGCCATTTTTTTGTGGAAAATTGTCTTTTATCTTGTAAAATAATTCCTTTATTCTCATAATTTAAGATTTAAAAACTTTGAAGTTGGCCTTTATCCTCCTTTGTAGTTTCCTCACACGAAAAATAGTGAAAAACCAGACTGGCTGTCGACTTTTTTCTTTTTCTAATTCATTGTTCGTTGATAAGTTCAGGTTCAAGTTCAGGTTCATTCTCATTGTCCAGCTGAACTCGTTAAAGGAAAATCCGACAGAGACGCAGACGTTTCAAACCCAAATATTCAAAGAAGAAAAAAATCAATCAGAACCGTTATCCTCGAAGAACCATGCTTTTCGTAAAAAGCTCCCACAGGTGAGAGAAATATGAAATATTACAGTGAATACAAGATAAAACTCCTCGAGTCACTTCATGTGCAGCACATGGAGATTTGATCCAAATGTAAATATAAATAAAAGGTATTATTATAAGACTTGGTCTAAAGTGGACCAACGCCTGAGGAATTACGGCGTGAAAAGTTTTGTACATATAGCTCCCCCTACTGTGGAAAAAGATACCATCGACCTTATCCAAAGCCCATCCAGTTCTTCCTCGCACTATGAACTATAGGTATAAAAACTGAAAATGAGTGTCATAAAACTGTGATTTTCTACAAAAAACAAAAAAACTCTCCCTAGTGGGTAAAATATGATCTACTTTTAAGATAAATGGCCTCGGTTCAACTCATATTCAACAGAATTCTGACCAGATTGGACAGATAGTGAGGAGGTCATGTCAGAATCTTTCCTAAAAAAGGTCCCTATAGTGAATAACATGTGAGTTGATCTCCTCCAGTCGATTCACCGGCGCCAAATTTGTTCTATATCGTCCAACGGTTGAAATATTATGCCTTGAAAACTTCTCGAGATTGAGCTCCTGCTAATGTCAGAAACCTACCGTCGACCTTTGTAAAAATCGTTCCTGTTCTTCCTCGCACTAAGATCTATGCTGGTATCATATTTGCAAACGATCCATGAAACAGGTTTTGAGTCATCGCGTTAACACGGAGGATCTGCGGCGGCGATGACTGCCGCTCAACTCTGAGACAGTTGTGTGCTGAAAATGTAATAAAGGAAAGAGACTCTTATATAAAGACGTAGAAGGCCACGGTGGGCGGTTTCTGCATCCGTTCTCACCGCCGCTCCTTCTCTAACCTTCTCTCGGGGCTTCATGGACCGGCCACAGAATGTAATTTCCTTTCAGATGCTATCTATATTTTATAGTGTTTGAATGTGGATGAAATGGTATTCTCTATATTTGCTGTGTCCGGTTGTGTGAAGGGAAAAAAAAAAAAGGGCACGTTCATTGAAGGCATTTGCTGGGAAGAAGGATCTGACCTCCTGGTTTCGTATTTTCATTTTTATGACTGAACCGTGTCAGATCTTCAAACGAAGGTTAACGTAAAATACAGTCAGTCAGAGTAAACAGAAAAAAAACCACATTTGAATCAAAACTGTTACCGAATGAGGAAGTTTATCAAGAATGTGAGAAAAGTCAAATGAATCTGAAAGAGCAGACACTCGGGTCTGATTACTAGCAACTCTGTTCAATCACATCAAGAATAATCAGAAGGATCATCAGTAGCACAGTAGATCATCGGTGAGACACACGACCTACAAACGAGGGACAATAGTGAACTTTCCCAGAAGTGGGTGAGCTTCCAAAATTCCTCCATGAATAAAAAAAGGAAGTCAGAAAGGATCCAAAGAAACAGCCTCATGCATCAGACGTGGATCGGATTTTTTTTTACCTCCAGCCAATCAAAGGGAGCTTTTTGTCAAAGGGATTGTTTCATTTTGTAATATTCCTCTCTCAGACATTACTTTCATATATTTCCTGTCTCCCTTCATCAATCACCACAGCTCTCCATGTTTTTATGTCTGGAGCGTCTGTTGGGGGCATTTCCTGCTTATATAATTTATCAGCCGGTGCTTCATGCCATAATCATCCAGATGCTTCCGCGATAACTCGGCATTCAATCCGCGTCACTCCTCTAAACCTACGGAAGAAATGCATCTTTATTCAAAAGCCTGAGAGTCATAACCTCCAAGCTAAAGACCGGTTCTGGAGTGATTCCCCACCGTCGTGTAAATACAGACACACGAAGATTCATCTTTAACTCAAAGCTTCCTAAAGATCATCTCTATTTTGAGATCAGAAGCTAAAAAAGGAAGATGTCAGCCGACCATATAATACGGCCTTTATGAATATATAGTATGGCTTCAAGCCACAGGTGTCTGCGCCTGTTTGTGTCAGCATTCAGCAGAATCAGCAGACTTTATTTCACTTTTAAATCAACACACGCTTCAAACCAACGCCTGCATGCACACATATTCATCTTTCCACACGCTTGTTGTGAAGAAGCACCATTTATCTCACCTTCCTCTCCCTGTCTCTGGGTCTCCGTGCGCCAGCCTGCATATTTGGGAAAGTTTTTTTTTTTGTGTGTGTTCTCAATTCCACGTTGGAGTCGCACAGGGTGCCGCGCTCCAGCTTTGAATTAATTATCCCAGCTTTATTGAATTAAATCTTAACCATTACACCGGTGCGATTTTTAAAGGCTCACTAATGCAGCTTAATGATTTTGTATGGTTTCGAACACGCAAAGCCTCCAGCCAAGGCTGAGTTTCTGCTGCTGAAGCCGGTATGAAGAAGAGATGTGGGATATGACGGAATCCAATTAACATTTATGGTCTTCAATTACATTACAAATGAATAAATAGATGAAAAAAAAAGGAATTCATGAAGAAGACGGTTGGACGAAGTTTTTGGACGAGTTTTAATTCTCATATCCAACGTACTCACCTGTAAAGAGCCGAAACAGTGTTTTTATTCTTGAAGAAATGTTCCTAACTGCTCATCCTTGTTGCATATTGTAACTAGTTTTGCCCTTATTATCAAACTTTTATGAGACACTTTTTAACATGTTGAATATTCAAACATGAAACCTCTCAGAAATAATCACAGAATTGGATAGAAGGTTTCATTAAAGGTATAAAGTTATTCAAAATGTACATTTTCTCTTCCTAATCGGCTGGGTTCGATGCGCATTAAACTAAAATGCTTGCAAAACGACGTTCGTTCCATTTCACTCCGCGGGTTTCTAATCTCACATAAGCCGAAGAGTCAAGTTTGTTAAAAGAAAAAAAATGTGTGTGGAGGAGATTTAGTCCCCCTTCGCTCTCCGGCCCGTGTTTCTGTTCTCCGACTGCAGGGCCGTCAGAGCACATGCAGAATTAGTATGCGGTCAGTATTACGTACACCGATAGCTAGCAGCTCCCCGCGGCGTTTATCCGCATGTGGTTAAGTGATCAAAAAAGAAAACATAGCCTTTTAAGACATTCAAATCCACAAACCTCCCCCGTCACCTTCCTTGCATGTGTGCGTTTGTGTGCCAGCGATTGTGCAGCTACAGATTTCCTCCACGCCGTCAAAATGCCTCTCAGCCCGTTACCTTGTTAATTCATCTAATTGGAAAGCGGCGAGAGAGTTTGGAGCGAAAACTCTCCCAAGCATCGGATCAAAGATTCCGATATGTTGCCGTGTCTTGCATCACCTCACAACGGATATAAAAACCGCTAGAAATCTTTAACGCTGGTTAAAGATTTCGGTAAATCAGTTGGTATCTGTCAACAGCACGCTCTGTTCAAGAATCACAGGCGGCCCGGCAGGAGGTTACCGGTTTAATCACCGTCTGCCAGCTGGACATTTAGAATCCCGCCGCCGCCAGGTTCCCTTTTGAAAGTCGCTGATGCCATTTGTCTAACAGGAATAGCAAGAAGTAAAGATCTTGACTTAGAATAAATGCATGGATTAATGTCTACCGCACTGAGCCAGCGTTCAAGCATCATAATCACGCTCTTGGAAGAGGCGTAGCTTAATCTGCCTCTCCCAGGCAACACTTAGTCACATAATGCAGGCAGCTGTGAGAGGCACACACGCAGGCTTTGTATTGTTTCGCTCTGCAAACCTAATGATCTACATTCAAATAGCTTTTAATTGGATAAAAGCAAATTTTGTTCATTTTCCTTTTCGTTTTTTTTCCTTTTTTTTTTCTCCCTTCATTCCAGGCATTTGGAGTGACTTTGATTTCATCGGATGTTTCTGAGACTGAAAACGATCAGTCAAACAATGGTTAATTTAATGTTCCGCCCGCGCCGGTTTAAGCGTGTCAGATTGATTTACAGCTGACTGACAACCTCATCAGACCGTACTTAACTCTAAAACAACGTGAAAATGATCGGGAAATGATTTCCCCTTTTTTTTGTAACACGTTTTTCTTTGAAAGAGCTAAAAAAAAAAAGTCAGAGCACACGGCTGCCTCCGAGGCCCAGTAGTTTCCTCTGACTAGATCTAAGGGTATATCCTAGAAGATCCCCGATCCCCTGATACATACTGTAAAAGGAAGAACAGGATTTTTGTAAAAAAAAAAATTCAATAAAAAAAAAATTTGAGAAGCTCCCCCTATTGGGTAAAATATGAACTATTCCAAATAAAAATGTTCCAATTGTTACTACATATTGCATATTTTAACTTATATGATATATATAAGATATTTCTCCTCACGTTGATTCAAATGAACCAAATTTGGACTAAATTGTACCGGTTGAGAAATTATGGCCGGAATATGTTCTGAGATAATGCTCCCCCTAGTGTCAGATATATGGAACTAACCTTTTCCAAAACCAATCCAAAACGCTCCATGAAATAGTTTTTGAGATACAGGTATCCTCCTGAACATGGCCATTCTTTGGCGTTGGCGGCGGCGATGATGATGATTCTATAATACTCCCGACTTTTGAGGGATATAATTAAGTAAACTTAAACTTAGACAAACAATGTCTCATGAAAATCTGACGAGTAGTTTCAGTATAAATGATAAAATGCTAACAAGCCCTCTTCCTTGGCATCACTCCTTTTATCTGGAGCCATTCAACACTTTTTTATTGGACGCCAAACCCAAGATCCACCAGAATCTGCCGGTAGTTCATGTTTAACAGACCCAAACAATGAAAGATGCCCAGTCATGCATTTGAAATGAAATTAAGAATAAAATCTATCCCTTTTCTTCAGTTCCATCCTCCACTTTACCGGCGAGAGCACCCCCCCCCCCCCCCCCCCCCCCCCCCCCCCCCCCCCCCCCCCCCCCCCCCCCCCCTTCCCACCGACACTCATGAAAAACCTTCTCAGTGTGACATAAAACATCTTTATTTTTAAAATGATTTACCGTTCTGTTTTTGGGAGGTGAGTTGGGAACAAACATTGGGGACAAGCAGAATATTGTGATATTTTTTTAGGAATAATTCATTGCATCTGATCAGTCCTTCATTTAATGACGGCCATAAAGCCGGCGTGGGAAAATACGCTGAGGAGGCAGATCACTGATAAGATTCAAAAAAACAGTATTAAAGAGATTAACGCTCGCTCTCAAAACTTGAGACATTGTTCAGTTTCAGGTTATCCAGCGAAACAAATCTAAGCCTCGTGAGATGTTTCCGGGTTTTTCCAGAACTTTCTTAGACAGATGGATGGATGAATAGATGGATGGATGGAAGGACGGACGGCCGGACGGACGGATGGAGGGATAGAGAGATGGTTGGATTGATGATGGATGGATGGATGGATAGATGGATAAAAAGATAGATGGATAAACAGATAGATAGATAGATGGATAAACAGATAGATAGTTAGATAAACAGATAGATAGATAGATAGATAGATAGATGGATGTTTTCTCTCCCAAAAACTAATGAAGCCCCTGGAAACCGTTGTTATTTCTGAGTCCCCCTCTGTTTGTCAGAAGCAGCCCTTCTGCTCGGAGACTCTCTGAATCCACTAAATGTCTGACTGCTGCCGCTGAAGGTTACGTCGTCCTGTCGGCGCTCAGAGAGCCCAGCGCTCCTGGCAATGTTATGACGCTGCCAGAAATGGCAGACAACAATGGCATTGTTATGTGTAAGATTGGGAGACAGAGTGGGAGAGGGCTGGGAGAGACTCTGACACACTGAACTGAGATGAACAAGGAAAGATGGAGGAGGTGGAGAGGAACAATTCAGAGACGTGGAGTTTGTCATTTCAGAGAGGAGGAAGTTAGAAAAGAGCGACAGTAAGTCCCCCGTCTTTGTGTTCTCGGAGTTCTTTAGCCAGATCCATTCACTTTCCAATACCGGTGTATTACATATTATATATAATATTTTAACGGTTTTGGAGGATAGTTGTATAATAATGCCTACTCTTCTTCTTCTTCTGCTTCATCGTCTCTCTCCATCCACAGCTACCATCATTGGACAACATTACACCAAACATCAAAGTATGATCTGAGTCAATATAACCGCGTCTACTTCTATACTACTACAAATACTACAAACTTAAAATCAAAATGTAAAACTGTCGTTTTTCCGTTTCGCCTCAAATTTAAAGAATTATCACAAGTTACTGAACAAGAGCCACCTGTAATAGTGAAATATTCTTTTTCTCGATTCACTGTCATGATGGCTATGGGATTCAGAATCGTGGTGGTAAACTTTCAAGGTCGAGGCGCCGCATCATGAAGGTCAGACTATGTTTTCCTGTAGGTGTGAGGACATATTCTGAGACGCCTCGATGGACGTTTGCTGTCCTGTACTTATTACTTTGTTTCTCTCAAGTGGATTATTATTTCTCATTAGGAGAGGATGGTTGAAGTTCAAGCAACTAATAAGAAGTGCAAAGAATCACGGATGGAGAGAAGGAGAGATTGATGAGGAGGTTTCAAACTGCAGACAGGAAGTAATGGCACAACTTTTGTTTTGATTAGTGATAATAATCAAAGTCATCACCTGATGTATCTTCACCCTTTTTCTCTATTGGTCACAAACAAACACACACACAATCACACACAAATACACGCTCACACACATAATCACACTACAAATTTAATTTCACTATATCACAAGTTTTTCTATAAACAAGACTGTAGTTTCCTGAAAGTAAGACTATACTTTATGCATCTTTCCAACTATCTTCAGGTCCTTTCTTCGGTTATGTTTCAAGTGGAATTGCACAAAGTAAAGAAATCAGTTGACTGCTATTGAAGTAAACCAAGTGGGGGTTCCATGTTTACGCTCTGGGCACCACATCCCGACAGGTAGATGAAATCCCAAAGTGTTGACATGAAAGTAGCACAGTTTGCTGGTTTGTGGATAACGGGTTTAAAATAGTGCGCAGCCTAGGCTTAGAAAATAACAACCGGGAGGGCTTCAAATGACGACTAATGAAATTGCGGAGCACAACGTGTCGTACAGTAGATCGGACGATCGTGAGAAAACAAAGCCTCTGTATGGAGACGGTGCCAGAACCTCACAGAACAAAAGTCCTGCTCGGCACAGAGGATGTTATAGATTGGTGTGAACAAGAAAAGACAGAAAAAAGAAGGAGATTAAAGGTATAAGAATTAGTAGCCAACCCAACATGGGGGGCAATGATGAATTATCCCTGAGGGAGACTACTTAGAACCATAATGATACAAATGAGTGACAGGAGTTCTAATAGTAAGGGCCAAAGAGGTGAGGGTATCAGTGCACCTGTCACTATAGCCTGTACCTGAATAAACATGGTTCCTGTGTGTGTGTGTGTGTGTGTGGGCGGCCATTGAGGAAGATACAGATGGGAGAGATTCTGCAGTGAATTCATGAAAGTGAATTCAGTGCCCTCAGAAGTATAGTCATACAAGAGTGTGTGTGTATGTGATCCTGCAGTGTATTAATGAAAGTGAATCAGTGTCCTCACAAGTATAGTCATACAAGAGTGTGTGTGTATGTGATCCTGCAGTGTATTAATGAAAGTGAATCAGTGTCCTCACAAGTATAGTCATACAAGGGTGTGTGTGTATGTGATCCTGCAGTGTATTAATGAAAGTGAATCAGTGTCCTCACAAGTATAGTCATACAAGTGTGTGTGTGTGTGTGATCTTGCAGCGTATTAATGAAAGCATATTCTGTTATCAGTCTTGGCCCAGCCTACTGTAGTTAGCACAGCAATGATTAGAGAGCGCAGAGAGGGCCCTGATAATGAGCTCTGTGTGTGTGGTTTGTTGCATGTGTGTGTGTGTTTCCTGTAAAATGTCATTAACTACACTTCTGCATGCATTCTAGTGCTTGTCCTACCCTCCTACAAGCAGTCGTCTTTGTTGGTGTGATTCCCTGTGTGGTGTGGGCACGTAGGATGCCAGCACACTACATCAAGCTCAGCTCCTTCACCCCTGTCAAGTGGCCATTGTGTAGAGGGATGGATGGAGGAATGGATAACAATTGTTGTTGCGGTCTTCTGGGTAGTACTAGCCACCAGAGAGAAAGAGGGGGAGGGGCCACGGGGTGAGGGTGAAGATAGAGAGAAAATCTGAGTGCAGAAGGAAGAATGTAGAATGGTGTGTAATCTAGATTTTAGAGGGGGAGTAGCATAGTATGGATAAAGAGAAGAAAAAATACTAAAGAGGTTGTGAGAGAAAATAAATATTTAAGTAATATAAGGGGATTACAGTTATTTCATGTTAATACCTTTTTTTGCACTGCTCTTGGAAAAAACCACCACTACATTTTTTTTTTATGGACTTTATTTGTGGAGCGGCTGCAGCTTATAAACACCACAGCAGATTCGGTTTCACACATTCTCTGTTCCAAATGTATAATGGGTGGAAAGGGCTTCTCCTCATAAATCACATTATTCCCTTTCGTGTCTCGTTTGAAAAGCAAGTGTGAGCGAGATTCTTCTCTTTCTCTCCTGTCTTCATATCAAGATCTGCTCTTTATCACTTTTCATCCACAGTTACAGAGGGAGAAATTTTTCTTTCTTCCTTTATTTATTACAAAAAGGGAATATATTGATATATTTCTCTGAGCTTTTAATGTCCAACGGTTGTTAGTATTTGTACTTTGACACTGTCTGCCATCTCTTTACTGCATACTGTCTTAACAAGGGATGGAAACGCCCACAATTATACCGAAAAGGATTCAGAGCATGATTTGAGCCGTTGCTACAGGACGGGATTTGCTAAAGACGAGACTGTTAGTAGGAAATATTTGCGTGTTGACAATGTAATTAGTGATGCTTTGCTCACACAGTCATTTTAGCACTCCCATAGTTTTGCTGGTAAACAGACTGTGAATATTATTAGTACGTGTACCGAATGTCTGCTATGAAAGGATTTAATTTAGCTGCTGTCATTTACATTTCTTGAGGTTGTTCAGCAACAAGTACTTTATTTCATTTCATGTGATAAAATACAAGACTACTACAGATTTACTGAGAAGAGCATTTGGGTAGAGCAGGTGGTTAAAGAGGCAATTGACTGGGTTGTAAGTCTCTCTCTCTCTCTCTTCCTCCCTCTTTCTCTCCCTCTTTCTTCCACCCGCTTTCTCTCTCTCTTCCTCCCTCTTTCTCTCTCTTTCTTCTTCCAGCTTTCTCTCTCTCTCTCTTTCTTCTTCCCGCTTTCTCTCTCTCTCTTTCTTCTTCCCGCTTTCTCTCTCTCTCTCTCTCTTTCTTCTTCCCGCTTTCTCTCTCTCTTTCTTCCTCCATCTTTCTCCCTCTCTTTCTTCCTCCCTTTTTCTCTCTTTCTTCCTCCCTCTTTCTCTCTCTCTCCATCTCCGTCTCTCTCTCTTTCCGTTTCTCTCTCTTCCTCCCTCCGTCTCTCTCTCTCTTCCTCCCTCTTTCTCTCTCTCTCCTTCCCCGTCTCTCTCTCTTTCCGTTTCTCTCTCTTCCTCCCTCCGTCTCTCTCTCTTTCTTCCTCCCTCTTTCTCTCTCTCTCGATCTCCGTCTCTCTCTTTCTGTTTCTCTCTCTTCCTCCCTCCGTCTCTCTCTCTCTTTCTTCCTCCCTCTTTCTCTCTCTCTTTCTTCCTCCCGCTTTCTCTCTCTCTTTCTTCCTCCCGCTTTCTCTCTCTCTCTTCCTCCCTCCGTCTCTCTCTCCCTGTCACATTTATCACAATCTGCTTGCTTGATAGCGTAGCCAGTTAGTAACCCATGTTATTCTGTTTAGCCAGCTGTGACGGTTGGCCTAATGACTGAGATGACTTTATTTAATAGAGATAAAGCTGCTGTAAATTTCACTGTTGCCAGAATCTAAAGAAAATCTGTTGGGCTCGATAAATGCAGTAGCAGGAAGGTTGACGGGTTTTTCTTTCAAAGCTGTTGGATGGTTTCATTTCACCACCTGATTCAGGCCTGTCCGACACCTTAAGGGGCCAAGAAGAAGATTTATGTTTCAGTGTAATAAAAGAATATTTTTGTCCAAAATATACAGTTTTGGGAAGAATACCTTAAAAGACACAGACGTGGCCCCATGTTTAATTTCCAAGGTACAAAGCTGACGGAAAAGGCTACAGAATTGTACGTTGAACATGAGAAAGGTACGAAGTTCAAATAAAGAAGGTTTTTTTTAATAAAATGAACTACAATAATTCAAACAAACACTGAATTTTGTCACAGCGTTTTTGAAATGGAAGTTGTTCAGGACAAATCAGGTCCAGCAGATTAACATAATAGATTTAAATGCTCTGAAAACTAAAAGAATTTTACTTTGACATGTCAAGCATAGATTAAAAAGATGAAATAGTTAAACTAGAAAGCAATCAGAGTGCAGAAACCACCACCTGGACTCAACAGAACCTCTGGGTAAAATTGAAAAGAGATGTACCGATGTTCAAAGGTAGAGTTTCGGTAACCTGACGGGGCGCCGCTGAAGCGACAGAGCATTCCTAACATCTAAAGTCCATTCTTGTACCTTGATCTGTGTACCGCATTTAATAATGTACATTTAAAAAACGACGTAAACACTTAAACTGAACATAATGAAACAAGCGTTAACACACTATCAAAGACATCCAAAGTTATCAAGCTAACTATTTTAGCCTCTGCCCGTCCGGTCCGGAGCGACTGTCGGTGCCTCAGCGGTGGTTGAGTGAGTCGCTCTAAAGCCCAGTTTGCCCTCAGTCCCAAATGAGAGGAAGAAGAAAGGGGCCTTTTCTAACCACCTGCTCCTGGCAGGAATCCATGTTCTGTCTCAAAGAGAAGAATTGACAGACAGAAGCAAAACAAGCAGCTCTGGGCGAGTAAAGGGACTAAATTAATCTAGAGCTTGAAACTTTTCTGCGAGCCAGACGGGGGAATAAGACGGGAGCTTATTTTATAACAGGTATAATAATGTTTGCCCAGTTGGCTGAGGCTGAGCTTCTGTTGCTCCTACTTTGTTTGGACTTTTAATTTAACAGGTCAGCATTTAGTCATGCACTGTTTATAACCGAAAAGGGTGGAAACCCCCCTTTGATTGAGTCACTAGTCGATGGCTAGAATCATTATGTCCCCGAAAAGGCGGGGATATTATGGAATTATCATCTTCCACGTCTGCCGCTGTTCCTTTATGATAACTCAAGAAGTGTTTCATGGATCGTCTTCAGATTTTATAAGCACATAGATGTTAGTGCAAGGAAGAACTGGATTGATTTTGGGAAAGATCCGTTGTATATTTGTTAAACTAAGGGGATCTTTGGTCTGATTTAGTCCAGACTTGGTGCGTCCGAATCGACTCGAGATCTTTCTTTTAAAAATGATAATATATATATAATCTCTCTCTCTCTCTCTCTCTCTCTCTCTCTCTCTCTCTCTCTCTGGTTAATACCACACTAAAGTGGATACCTCTCATCCAAAGCTCGGGGAAATTGTGATGATCCTTTTTTCCCAGGCCTCTCCTTTCACTTGTGAAAGGATTGTGTCTCGTTCGGCTGTCCAGTGGAGGTGAAACAACCTTTAATTTGTGTCAAACTCTGGCCTTATCAGTGAGTGGTTGTTTGTGAAAGGCTGCTTTAGCTCTTTGGACTGTTTTGCTGTCAGACTGACATTTAGCATGGAACAATTACCGGTTCGCTGTCCAGCAGCAGCAGTGCATTGTGGATGTTCTCTGAACTTAATTTGTAATAGACAACAGAAATAAATGTTCTGACTAAGACAGTGACTTCATTACGATTTTAAATTGTTGTTGCTGCAGCTGCTCTGCCCTCGCTGAACGTCAGCGTTAACTTTGGCAGAGTGGTAAACAGATCTTTAAATGAGACAAGGGTTTCCAGGTGCAGTGGGAATGTTTACTGCCTCCCAAATAAAGGGGCACTGCAAAACTGTAGAAAGAACAACTAACAACATACACATTTACTAATTCACTAATAACATATTAATTATTATTTAGTAATCATAAACCACAGGTTAATGACTTACTTACTTAAATCCTAATTAAAATAACTGCCACAACAATGTGGAAAGGTAATTTGCATTTGGTCCATTAGCTCAATGCTAACATTTATGGGAATTGCCTTAAGCATGCTCACGGAATTAGAATTAATAGCGCAACCGTATAAATAAGCAAGTCTGCGCAAATTAAAAGATACAAAATAAAAACAGATTGTATAAACACTTACAGGCGTGTTTCCTAGGCTCTGTTTATAAAACTTAAAGTCAAAGAATTGCTCGTCTACGGAGTCCTGCTTTTTACTTTCTGCTTATCACGTTTTCAGTCACAGTAAATCAAAAGCTAATTCTCTACTCTGGGGGGATGGAGCCGCTGCGCTAAAGAAAGGCGACGCCGCTGCAAACTCTTATCTCGCTTCGTCTCTTAAGAGATATTTTAACAACAAGTTGCTACCTTATTAGTTGCATCTCCGTGAGGGTGAACATTGCCCACATATGCGATGTCTTTTGTGGTACAGGCAACTTTCCACATGAAGTAAAAGTGTCGGACACGTTTGACGAATGTCCCTCGCGTGTTTTTAACTTTCCAAATTGCTGGAAACACATGAGATGGAATGGGCTCACAGTCCGCTTATACATATTCAAGTTTCCCATCAGTTGATATTGATTGACTGATGCGTTCCCAGGTTTCCACCAGTGAGCGAGGCGGCTGGAGTTGGAACACCGGTGGGAGCCATCATGGCAGCTGCTGTCAATCAAACTATCGTTTACTCCATCATTGAAGGCAACGAGGGAGGTGAGTGCGTTCTGAGCTTCTTTTTTGTACGCAGCAGCGCCCGTTTCATGTTTGAGTTATAGCTGGCTGATCTGCCCTATTCCAAAGCCCAGATGTTTGAGTTAAAGCTGCTCACTCCTGGTTTAAACTTCCTTTTTAACTGTTTGTTGATTCGCATTTAAACCAATGGGAGAAAACGTCTCCATTTCTAATGGATTCGGATCAGAGGGAACATTCCTCAGACGGATTTTGTGGCCGCCTACGTCACTTCCACTACGTAGTTATCAGTCATGTCAGTCACGCGGCAGATTCGTTTAGCTAGCTAGAATGGGCTACCTTATAACTTAAAGATGTTGCAGGAGCTAATATACATGTAGGGGCATCTCGGCGCTTGGTTTGAGTGATCCGATCATGATTCGTCTTGGCTGTCTTTTACATTTGCATTAAGCGATGTGTCTCGCTGATCACTTTTGATCCGATCACACAAAACACATGGAAACACAAACAAGGTCAAGGAGATGTTGTCAAAATGAGGGAATCCGAGGGAAGGGATAGAGAGGCAAACTTTTAACGCACCAAAGAAAAAGGTAGGAAAACGAAGAAATATGTTTGCATAGATTTGGTGTTTGGGTTAAAACGACTCAAACGGGGGAAAATGCCCGATTGAAAACATGATTTAACATGAAAATCCATCTCAGAACAGTTCTGTAAAATCTGATTGTCCCAGAGAAACTGTTGGAACCGGGGACTGATACCATTCCTATCTTCTGAGGATGACAGCAGCGGTAAATTCAACCTTAAAAAAGTCCTAATAGTAGGTACTAGAGAATCTCTGTCAAAGGACATAGAAGCCCCTGCTTGAAGAAAAGCTCATTTAGTGCTGATATGGATGGATCATAACCTCCATCAGTGAATGTGAGCTGTTAAAGGAGACGTTAATAATCTCCTACAAGAATCAGGCAACAAATTGGAAGTTTTTGCTGCCTCTAGTATTCCACAGCGGGTCTCAAATTCATACGAGATGTGATGAACACGAGTGTCTGATGACATCTGGATTTAATTGACTTTTTTATTTCGGTTTAATTTGAAATAGCGTTTTGACGAAACAATTTCCAATCTTCCTCTGCCCAGTTTCTTTTCCCTTCAGTTCACCAGGGAGCTGTAGACGAGACACCGATACAAGGAATAACACAACAAACCCTCTGTGGACCCCCCCGACCTTTATCTCATGTAGTTTTCTCTCTTTCTTTCATTCTCTCTCATTCCCCGACCGTCTGATCTCTCCTCAGGTGTCTTCCTGCTCAACGCGACAACGGGACTCATCTCCACAGCCAGGCCTCTGGACTACGAGGCCAACTCCAGTTTCCTTCTGAGGGTGGAAGCAGACTCCATGAGCGTGGCCTCCTCAAACCTGCGGGCGCCTTCCAAGAGTAAGCGCCTGGTCGTGTTTAACATCTCAGGAATCCCTTCTGAGGTCGGATTGCATCAGAGCAGAGAAAGTCCCAGTTATAAAATCCAAACGGTGTAATATCAGAGGATGCATTCTAGTACAGTTTGAAATAACAGTTATAAAGGCACAACTGTTTCATTTCATAGTCAGTATTTCTCTACTGTAATAAATCACAGTAAAAAAATCAGAACCCTGAAATGTCAAACTAAATATATTTTTACTGTAAAAGAAATAATAGGATTAAGGTCACAACTGATTAATATTAGACTCAGACTTGGATAAACTTTATTGATCCCAAATTGGGATATTTAATATTTACTAATATTACAGTAAATATGTTTTAGTGTTGTTAGTAACAGTAATTAAGTCAAAACTATATAATATCGAGGTATTTTTTTTTTTACTGTACTGAATAACAGTTAAAAAGTCACAAATGTTTAATATTACTGTAGTTTCCACTGTAATAAAATACAGTAAAAAAAAAGTGAAGACTTTGTATCAAAATAGAATACTGTGGTAAATAACAGTAAGAAGTAAAACTTGTGTAATTTCACAGTATACATTCTTATACTGTAGTAATTAACAGTACAGTTGTGTATTATCGTAGTACTCATTCTTATACGGTATAAAATAACAGTAATAATGTCACGGTTGTGGGATATTACTGTAGATATTTTTGTACTGTAGGAAATAATAGAGTCAAAGTCTGTAAAATCACATTTAATGTCTTTACTGCGATCTATTTTACGGTAACTTACTGGATACTTACTCTCGGTTAGATCATGTGATTTTGACAGTATTTTTTTGGCAGTGTATGTCTTTAGAAAAGGTTCCGTCGGGCCTCAGCTGCTCTTCTTGCCTTTCATTAGTATTTGTTTTTTTTTCACCATCTTTCCGACCTTCAAGCTGCAGCAGCTTTTTTGTCCGTCTCTCTGCTTCACTCTAAAATGCGAGACGGGATCGTTGGTCTTCCAGCAGCTTTTGTCACCGTCTGAAAAAAGACACGCAATAATGTAACCGACTTGAAAATGCCAAACCCTTCTGCACAGATCAAAGTGGTCAGGCAACGCCGCTAATATCCCAAAGTTATCTCTGAAGCCGTAAATTTAAGAATCAGACAGAATGAATCGAGAAAGTCCCATCGGTCTTTAAACTGCGGCTGTAATATGAGGGCGACTTTGATGTCTTTAATTTGACATCTCTCTTTCTCAATTCTGTCTAATTTTGTTCCATTCCTTTTCTCATTTCAATCCATCAAAAATCTATTTTCCTTTAATTGCATGCGGGAGGAAAATCCGACCAAAACATCTTTTCACGGTTTTAATTTAAATTATAACCAAAGTGAAAGTAGCTCTGATTATACTCGACCCTCTCCTTCCCCATTATCTTCCTTTCTTCCTGCCTCCTTTTGTCTCGGTGTTTTTCTCACCTGGGCCTCCTTCTTCCTCTATCTTCTTCAAAACACGCGAGGCGTCGTTCTCACGCACACACAGATCCAGGTCTCTCCTTCATCCTTTCATTTACAGCGTTTACCACATGTTCTCATTTCAACTAAACGTGTGAATGTAAGGGTTCCGCTGAGATCCAAACAAGTCGCTGAGGTCATGAGAGGTTCTCCTTTGCTACTTTTGGTACCGGATCTAATCAGGAGATGAAAGAATAGGATTAGGCCAAAGTTATTTTTTCCTCTGCTGCCTGTAAAACATGAATGGTTTTCTTTTATACTGACCTTTAACAGAATGTGCTTGGTAGTGTTGTGTTGCACTTTTTAACTTGCTGTGTTTTGTGACCCTTTGTGAGCAGCAGTGTGGTTTCATGCCCAGTAAGAGCGCTACAGGTGAGATGTTGGCTCACAGAGTGCTGATGGAGGAGAATGGAGAAGGTCAGAAGGAGCTGCATTCTGTCTTTGTGTCTTTGTGGACGGAGTGGCGAGGGAGGAATTGTGGGATTGTACCAGGAAGTACGTTAGAGTGGTCCAGGAGATGTGTGAGAGCAGCATGACATGATGGAGTAATGTTTGGGTTCAAGGTGGAGGTGGGACCGCATCAAGGATGTGCTCTGAGCCCCTTCTTGTTTGCTATGGTGATGGACAGACTGACAGAGGAGGTCAGCAGGAGTCTCCATGGACTATGATGTTGGTGGAGGAGATTGTGATCTGTAGTGAGAGCAGGGAGCACGTGGAGGAGAACCTGGAGAGTTGGAGGTATGCGCTGGAGAGAGGGGGGGATTGGAGGTTGGTGGCAGCGAGACATAATACATGTGTGTGAACAAAAGGGAGGCAGTAGGAGGTGAGGATGGAGAAGTAGAGGTGGAGAAGGTGCAGGAATTTAGGGACTGGGGCTCAACTATTCAGAGCAACGAGGAGTGTGAAGACGAGGTGAAGAAGCGAGTGCAGGAAGGGTGGAGTGAGTGGAGAAGTATGTAAGGACTTATCTGTGACAAAAGAGAGGCAGCAGGAGTGAAGGGAAAGGTTTCCAAGATGGAGGTGAGAGCAGCTCTGCTGGATGGTTTAGAGACGATGGTTCTGACCAGAAGACAGGAGGCAGAGCTGAAGATGTTCAGATGTTCTCTGGGAGTGAGGAGGAAGGACAGGATTAGAAAGGAGACATCAGAGGGACAGTCCAGGTTAGACGTCCTGGAGACAAAGTCAGAGAGGACATATTGAGATGGTTCTGACCTGTGAAGAAGAGGAGGGATAGTGGATCTACTGGTAGAAGGATGCTGGAGATGGAGCTGCAGGCAGGAGAAGAAGGAGGAGGAACAAATAGGAGGTTTCTGGATGTGGTGAGAGAGGACATGCAGTTGGTTGCTGTAACAGAGGGAGATACAGAGGACAGGGCGAGACGGAAAAAGATGATCCGCTGTGGAGACGCCTGAAGGGAACAGTTGTCTCCGTATTTGAACCGGTTCTTCTGGAGAGACCCAACAATCTTCTGTTTCCGTCTCTTCACTGATAAATGTCTCATGTCTTGTTTTAGGTTTGTGTTTGTGTTTTAGGCTCTTATTAGGATTAAATCTCTTCCTTCACAAACAATGTGGGCCACATTCAAATATCGTACAAGGCATGTTTAAAAGTCTGGAACACAGAGACATTTAGGGCATGTCCAATCTCCTGATGCTAATTAGACCGGGCTCAGTGCGGTTCTAGGAGGGTTCTATTTCCACTCTTAACTATCTGTCAGGTGTGTTCTGGGAGTGAGATAGATTAAACCCAGAAGACAGAAGTCGTTTCCCAAAGTCCCTTTTAATGCCTGATGTGTTTTCATTTGGTGCTTTGCAATTTAAGCTGAGGGTCCCGTCTTCACTGATGGACCAGAATCGGGCCCCTATTCCTGCTCATGATCCCAAAGCCGTCCCTTAACTGCCTTTTGGTTCATATGAGCTCATTAACCAGCGGAGGATGAACCCGGCAGAACCTCTCTCTAAAACGCTGATGGAACAGCAGGCGGCTGAAATAATGCATCACCTGCAACAAATAAAAATAATGGGTCCATTTTAAATGGAATATTAAAAGATTTAAACGATGAACGGCAGCTAGAAGGTACAGAACAGAAGTTACAGGAACAGAACATAAACTCTACACATCAATTTGTTACAGCAACTCTAACAGACATTCTAGAGGAGACGTGCTTTATAATAGTACGTCTTATAGACGTGTATAGATAAACATACATATATTTAGGCAGGGGGTGAGAGACATTGTCCTTTATACTGAGGAGTTTCTTCGGTGTCCTCCTCTCTGGCTCCTCCACCATCGACAGCAGCTCTCTTGCAGCGTGTTTTTTTTTTTTTTTTAGAGAAATTCTACAACTGCAGGAGTGTGACACGATGTGTAAATGTCGTCTGTGTGTCCTAGCTAACACGGCTAAGGTGGTGATTGACATCCAGGATGAGAACGACCACCGGCCGGTCTTCAGCAGACCTCTGTACATCGGAGGGGTGGCAGAAGACGCTAAAACCTTCACCTCCGTTCTGCAAGTCCAGGTAAGAACAGAAACACGGATGCATGTACAATCAAACTGTGTGGATATATAAGATATTTGAACAACATAAAGATATTGTATTCATTATTCTTTCCTGATGCGACGCCTCTCACCTGAATGCTACAATATGTGGGTTTTGAAAAGCCCCACATCCACCCCAGCGTCCACCTGTAGTCCACTACGCCCCCAGAGTGGGCCGTTAATAGTTATTGTCCTTATACCCGCCTCTTTGGTGACCAAATTGACCACTGGGCTCCATCCTTGGCCCCTTACTCATTAGCCTACACATCTTGCCACTGGGCTATATTAATAAATGGGTTCAGTCACATTTTCAATAAAAATAAGAGGATCACCATGAGAAATATATTAGAGCATTTATAAAAGATTTATAATTAGGTTATAAACACCTTATAAGCCATGCATAAGCTATAATAAGCAAATTGTAATACATGCTTAAACAATCATTGCAGGGTTCACTATTTGGGAAGCGACAGGTCACCTTTTTATGATCTAATGAGGTTATAGAATCTAATTAGGAATTTATGAAGTCCTCACAACTTACTTAATAGACCAGTTATAACCAGTCGTATTATTGTAAAATGGTACCGACTACACAACAACTTAGGATGCGTGGCCTCATAGTTTCTGACACATGAGTGAGGCAGCCGGCGACCATGAGGCTTCAGAAGAGTGACGGACGGACCGTCGGTCAGAGTAGAACAACCAGCCTCAAGCAGCTGCTGTCAGACTCGTCATCCTCACCAGGAGACGACAGATCCTGCTGGACCTGTAGAACTATGAGAGTCATGGTTCTTTGTTGGTATCTTTCCTTCACGTTGGGGCAGCTGAGGTAGTGTGTGCGTGTGTGTGTGTGTGTGTGTGTGTGTGTGTGTGTTTAGTGAGAGAATGTCAGTACATGGCCATGGCCCTGCTTTTATGGTGGGATCACTGTCAGGGGAACTAAAGCAGTGGTGCGGTACCTATGCAGCTGTCAGAAGCACAAGTCTGAACCTTTGTTCCCAAACTGGAAAAATACCAGAGAGGTTTGGCACAGGATGAATTCAGTGCAGTTTCACTCATTGCCATTCAGGAATGGGTCTTAAGGGAAACAGGGGGTTTTACAATTAGTGGATTTCTCTTGTTCTATCAGATTTAGCTTTATGGCTTCATTTCATGAACTCAGACACAGACGCACAGAAATACTCGTCGTAGCTTTACCGATTCTGAAGTGTTTTTCTCTAGAAAGTGTCTCTATGTGAAGATAATATGCTCCTTCCTGAAATCACATTAATCAAACTGCATCGTTCATTGAAAGTCTTCATATAAAGGTATGATTTTGATACCCATCATGATCCACCGCCGGTAGTTTCATCTCCAGCACTTACTTTCACACAGTGAAGGGAGACACTGGCTGGATCTGCAGCTTTTCCTGGTTTTCTGTCTCTCTAAGTGTCAGCCCACGTCCTCCTCCCGTACCTGAGTGACGACAGGTAAGATGTTGGCTGTCATTCAAGAGATGAAGTGGTGAATTTGTCCCTCTCTAGTAACAGTCAGCCTCTGCGCACCGATGCAGGGTCGCTGACTGGAGGTCTGTTTTACTGATCTGATGGTGATTCGATTTTTGTTTTCTATATTCCATTTTGAGTAGAATGTTTTCAGTTCTTTGCTGGTTGGCGGGTCGGTTTGGGTTTGCTGTGAATCTTCTAGACTAGCTAAGATTAGGAAGAAAACACCAACCAAGGATGATGATAAAAAAAAACAGAAACCCAGAGGTGAATAAAACGGTTTACAATCTGGGAAAATGACTCTGAAATGGACGAGTCACTGTCCAGCAAGGATTCACTGAGCCAGGTGAAGGCAGCAGACTGTAAATGTTATTCTGGTACCGGTCAGGAGAAGCAGTTTGTCCATGTTGTGGGCGGTGAGTGAAAGCTTCGCCAGCAGAATCAGGAACTCCACGTTTCCAGCAGCAGCTTGAACCTCCACGTCTCACCGAGAGGAGCTTCTTCCTGCTCCCTTTGGTTTCTGGGTTTAAGACATTTAGTGAAAATGTATCGAGAGTCACGACGGAAAACATCAAACACTCTAGCTATGATGAGTAACGGTAGGAAAATGAGGGTACGACTGTAAATGTAAATGATATTATGAAATAAACCATATAAAATATTAGACATAATAGTAATAATACTGTGCAGTAATAGTCTAATAGATCATAATTTACTCACTAGGGTGAGCTTTTTTACAAGAGACACGCTTTTTCGGACTTAACTTTATATTTAAATTGAGGACTTTATTTTGGGGGATTGCTTGTTCAACGCATGGGGTTGGGGGGTTTTCGGGTGTAGACCCCCTCTGCCGGGGAAGTCAGATAATCCTAGTTTAAATATTGTTTTCTCAAGACAGGATATTGGTGATTTTATAGTCAAACAGCAATTTCCTTAAGATGTCACTGCGTCAAAGAAGGGCCGTATGTCATCTCCTTCTGTCGGCGGCTCCATGAGTTACGAACCGACCGTCTGCACCTCAGCTCAATGTAAAAACCAGCAAACACAGTTTAAGAATCAAAAATGGATAAATTATCAGTCTGTTTAGTCTCTTGCACAGCTGCCTGATGTTAAGACGTTATTGTCCAGTGAAGGTCGTTGGATCTGAATGAGCATAGAAAAGGAAAAAAAACACACCAAGGCTGAAATCTGCAGCGTCATTTTACCGGCATTGTGTTTTCATCACAGTAAAGTTATGGAATTAAAACTTCTGGAAGCATTTGCATGATTTTGGCTTATCAAAAAGGTGATTACATTTTCGTGACACTACGTGTTTCGCGGTATTTCAAATAAAATAATAAGCCGTTGGTAGTAGTGACCTCATAATGTGGCTTTTGCTGCCTTTGATCCTTTTATTCCTTAGATTTTATTTTGGGGGATTAGCTGGGTGCTCAGTGGGCTGAACAGAGACGCTGAAGTGAAAGGCGCAGGAGACGAACGGCTACAGAGTATTTGAGAGATACTCAGAGTTTGTTGGAGTTGTCGGTAGAGTTGTCGGCTGGCAATAACTGACATACATGGAGGAATCTGCATGAGTTCTTCCTAAACCTCGGGTACTGTTGAGCTTCGGCAGAGGTTTGCGTTCCCTGAGTTCTTTCTTTCGTTGAGTTTAGCTCTTTAAAAAAACATATAATCTACGTTACCCACTAATGTGATACTACAAATATTAGAATTTGGACAACTAACCCCTAAAAAACAGCTTCTGAGCACAATTCAGTAGAACACAGTATGAAGGCGCGTACTGTGCCTTTAAGGATTTGTGTTCTCTTTTTTTTTTTTTGCATTGCTACAGATAAGAAAAAAACAAACATATTTTTCCCGGTAAATTACCCCATAGATTAATAGAAAATATTCTTCTCCATCTTGTTGCTGCTGCCATGACATCTGCCTCCATCTCTATGTTAATTGACGCCTTCCTTTTGTTTCCCCTTCCTCTTCGCTCATTTGGGAGACTTTCACTTCTCTGTCAACAAATGCAGCCTCTCTCAGATTCTGAAAAAATGCCTTTCAGGACTCTAAATGGGTCACCGAGTGAATCTCTCTCTGCCTCCATCTGAGAAGTAGCAATATATTTTAATGAGCCCGGATGTCACTGGAGACTCGGGCCGGGTCTCTGGCAGAGGAGTATTGGCTTTAATATTTTATTGCAGTTTATAAAAATCATTCTTGGATATTCCTGCTTCATTAGATCACACTCACCGAGAGTGGCAGGCAGCATGAAAGGAGAGCGGAGAGAACATTCTGCAAGGAGTCAAATTCCAAATCACAGCTTCACAAGTGTAGAAAGTACTTTTTTTTCCACATGTGAAGAATTGATACCTGAATGTGTTATTCTGCTGCAAACATCTGAGATGGTGCCCTTGAACACACATTTGAAGGCTATACTTGGCTACAGCCGGTTTACGCTCTCCTCTCCTACACTTAAATTACTTTTTAAATATTTTGTATGCTTGGATAAAGCACTCGGTGTGTTTTTAGTTGTTTTTATTTTCCTTTCAACTCTTCGACTGTAAATATACTCAGACATAACAACGCGTTATGCGTTTCCTTAGATGTCTGTTTCATCATCTTGCTAACAGGTATATCAACAGAATATACTTTAACCGAAACATGTTAACTATAGATTATGAAAATATATCAGAAGAAATATTCTGGAGGCTCCTGTTTTTACTGTCGTACCGTTACATTACAGAGCAAAGACGACAAATACCTACCGCCACAGGGTCCTGTTAGCATTGGTATACAGTTAGCTTAGCTGCTAGCATAATATGGCTAACAACTATCTATGGTGCCCACTTTCATTTGTAGGATTCAGCGAATTATGGCTCGCGATATTGATAATATCAAACATTAAATTACTTTTTACAAATTACCACCATCTTGATACTATGATGATATTGTGGGCGGGGCAAAAATGTAATTTCAGTCTAGGGGCGACACCAAGTAGGATCATGTCTTGTAGCATAAACATTTTTCACAATTCTCTCTCTAATATCGATTTAATTTTACCATGGAGTCCAATGTCAGCTGGGATAAGCTCCAGCCCTCCAAAGTAAACATTTGTTTGATTTCTTTTATTTTTCACACTTAAGCATGATGAGACTCGCTACCCTACTACATGGGCTAGTGATGTAGCTAGCCTACTACATGGGCTAGTGATGTAGCTAGCCTACTACATGGGCTAGTGATGTAGCTAGCCTACTACATGGGCTAGCGATGTAGCTAGCCTACTACATGGGCAGTGCACCCTGCCCATGAAACCTATGCAGAGCAGAGCAGAACTAGTACCCCTCTATAACGAGAGGTAATAAATGAGGAGGTTCCAAGGAAGAGAGTGAATAGACGATTAGATAAAAATACTTGCCACCCTGCTGAAACAGGAGCTGCTGGACAAAAGGAGGCAGGAGGGACGTTGGTGATTCTTGGGTTGAAGAGATATGAAGATGTCTACGGACACAGGCGGCACGTTTCCTCACATCCAAATGAAAGAAGATGATATAATATCTGAAACCCGGTGCATTTTTAATTTCAAGTATTACTAATCCCATTATATCACATACTGTATGTGTGTGTGTGTGTGTGTGTGTGTGTGTGTGTGTGTTTGTTCTTATTATTATTAAGTTTCATCATAATACGTTTCCTTAATAGAACCATGTAAATGCAAGACTGCGGCTTTTTACATTTCTTTCTTTCTCAGTCCTTTCTCTCCACCTCTTTAAATGAATAATCTGGAAGCCTTTCAGCTCAGTGACAATCATACCTGTATCCCGCTGATGAAAGGCCTCGCACCTGCAGAGGCCTGACCTCATACCTTTCTGGCAACACGCTCACAAAAAATACATGCAGTTAATGAAGCGTCGTCCATCACTCGGCACATTTCAGTCCGGCAGAGAAGAGAGGAGAATGCCCAAAAATACGGACTATTTCTATTACGTTTATGATTACGTTTATAACAATGCTGTTTTTTTTTTTATAATAATAATAATTTTTTCATCAGGTTTTGTGTCGGCGGTGACTTTAATCTTCATTTTCCACCAAAATATCCGTCCGCGTTACGACAGTATGTTAATTACATGTTTGTTATTACCTTGTAATAAACATCAATAAACCCCCCACCTCCTTATTATGAGTGTCTTTCAGTTTATGAAGACTGATTTACTTATAACAATGACAGAGAGTTAACAAAGTTGTTTTGTTTATGTTTTTTTTGTGAACCATGAAGCTATTCCTGTCCAACCGATGTGTATTAGTACACCTTCTGAAAATACTGTTTACCTCCAATGAGAGGCCAAATGGAATGCATCATCCATCTTTCAGATTCATACGTTAACTGATTCAAGTTCTCATTTTAGTGGGTGTTAACACCAGGAATGGTCTTTTGTCGGCGTGGGTGTTGTGCTGGAGGTACTGGTGAAAATAAGACAAAAACGATCATTCGGTGCTTTGAAGGTTAAAATACTTCGGAGCACTTAGAGGACCATTAATTGTCAGCAAAGATCCAATTATTTCATCCTTCTCGAAATTCCCCGTTAAAGCACAGCAGTCATGTGATTACATAATCTGAAACGTGGGCCATGGCTAAATGCAGTGCTGCGTTATTTTCCCACATTATTTCCTAGAGCGCTGAAGTTGAACCGGATCACAGTGACACTGATGAAGAGGCGGCGGTTCTTTTGACACTGTTGTTGTTGAAGTGAAGACAGAGGCTCAAATGTGCAGCGTTCTCTGAGTGGTTGCTTTTATTTCAGCTTTCACTTTGTTGATTTCCTGGACTGACGGGCAAAACGCCAGACAGGAAGTGTTTTAGAAGCACTTAAACGCCCACAGCACTCGTTCTCTCTGTCGACACTCTAATGGAGGTTATGTTTTCTTAAGTTGACGCATTTTAATTTCACATCCACTTGCCATGCCAAATATATTATATTATAATCAAAGATGATTGATGAAAAAGATTAAAGTTATGCCTTGGTATTATATTGCATTATAAAATATATTCATGTCCCCAAAAAGTTCGGGATTTTACGGATTTGTCCTCGCCGCCACCGCCGCAGATCGTTCTTGCGAACGCGATGAGTCAGAAACTCTCTCATGGATCATTGTCAAACTTTATTCTCACATACACTTTAGTTTGAGGAAGAACTGAATTGATTTAGGGAATGTTCAGTCATATACTTCCATCAGAGGGGGGAGCTTTGTCTCAAGACTTGTCAGGCCATCATTTCTCAACTCTTGGTCCAGTTTGGGCCATATCAGGGGAAATGAAATATGAATGGACTGGAGAAAATCTAACTTGTATAAATTGTGTTTTACTCTAATTGTTCATATTTTAATCACTAGGGGGAGATTTTTATGAAAAATACATTTCGTTTGGACATAACTTCCTAACCGTTGGGTCGATTTAGTCCAAATTTGTTGAATATGAAGAGACTCAAGGAGATTTATCATTTAAATATCATATTTTACTTTGACTTTCATTTTAAGATTAATTTTTTTATACACTAGAAAGAGCTTTTTTTTTCTTTTTCTTTTTTTCTTCCAAAAAATGGTTTTCCAGACATAGCAAAGGATAATTTTCAAAATTATATACCGACAAAGACTTTAATGCATGGAAGAACTAGATTGATTTTGAAAAAGATCAGTTTCAAAACTCTGGCACTAGAGGGAGCTGTAGCTTTAAACGTTTGTGGCACATATTTCTCAACCGTTGCCCCGATTTAGTCCAATTTTGATGCATATGAATGGACTCGCGGTGCTCTATCCTATATATGTATATATTATATTTTACTCACTAATGGGAGCTTTTTAACAAAAAACACTCTTTTTCAGATAAAACTTATTGTTAGTCCAACTCAGTCTATGTTTGCCGCATATGAATCCACTCGAATATATCAATCTGTAAGGTACGCCACGTTTCCCTCTAATTGTTTTATTTTACTCACTAGTTAGGAAGTTATGCCTGTTATATTCAGTGTATAACTTTTTAATTGTTGGTCCGATTTAAACCAGCTTTGCTGGATATGACTCCTCGCCTCCAGGAGATCATGTATCTTGTATATCTCATATTTTCTCTCTAGTTAGTTTTATTTAAATATGATTGGACTTGGTTGATAACAATATACACAATATTTATCTATTGTGGAATATCATCCCTAAAGAGATCCGTATCTTTTCTTCCTTCAGTCCGTCCCCTTATTCTCCGCTGGCTCTACATATATTCCTCTTTATTTCCTCCATGCTTCTATTTCTTGGCTCCCTGGGAATAAGAGAAATGCATTCCATTTGTTTCCTGCGATTACCTTTTTTACCTTAGATGCGGTCGGTTTGGTCTCGGAGCCGAGAGTGTGGCCCGCATTCCCAGCCCCTCTCTTAAAGGAGCCCGGCGATAAATCATCGGGGGGTTTGTGAGTGGATGTGTGAATGATGCAGAACGTCCACAGTTAGTCGGAATGAGGCAGCGGATTGATGAACCCGGACGCCACTGCAGAATCACGCCGCTACATCAGACCAACACAAGAACTTAAATTATGTTTTCAAGTTCTCTCACACCATTGAGGGGTTATCATTCAAGACCTGATCATTAAAGATGGCGGCGCTGCATATTAATTAGCTGCTCAAACACCTGAACTCAAATGAGGAAGAGGGATTCTTACCATGATGGGAATCATCACAGATCAGAGAATTCATTACTGCGATGGTGGTAACAATAGCTTGACCAGTGTTTGTTTGTCTGAGGATGATGATGAGGATGATGATAATGACATTCCATTGTAATAGTGAATATAGAGATGATTGCAATTAAGACTCCGTTCACTGTTGTGGAAGATTTTACTGTAAACCACTCTGGACACACAATAATTCTGAATATAATAAAGGAGAACACAAACCTGATCACAGGAACGGGACACGAAACTCCCAGAGAAATGTTTTCTAGAGCGACGACATATGTTGGTTTTCTGTAGACGAAACAACGTCCACAACGTCTCCACCTGTCAGCAGTCGATCGAGTCACGAACAACAAACCAAAGAGCTCTAAGAGAATATGAAGTTGATCAATCAGTCACTTTTTCTTTCCCAGCACTGATTCATATTTTGCTCTTTTTTACAGGCCCTGGACCGGGACACCGGTAACTACAGCTCTATGATGTACCGGCTCATCATCCCCCCTCCTCCCGGCAAAGACACCAAAGACGGCAAGGACGGCTTTGTTATCGAGCCGTACAGCGGCGTGGTGAAGACGGCCATCATGTACCGCAACATGAGGAGGTCGTATTTCAAGTTTGAGGTGGTGGCGACAGACGACTACGGTCTGGGACGCAGCAGCAAGGCAGACATAGTGGTGTGTTGATTCACCTCCTCGTCATAATGAGGCTGAGGATGAAGGGTTTATGTGGCTCCTCCTTGAAGTGAAAACAAAACAACAACATACTGCCTCAAGCTTGAAGCGAGTTATCTCGACTAATGCAAACCTTTTCCTCCAGCGAAGCAGGAGCCCTGAGGGCCCACTTACTCTAAAGTATGATACCCGTTTTCAATCTTCTGTCCGTCCTCTAGGTCTCCGTTGTCAACCAGCTGGACATGCAGGTCGTCGTGTCGAACGTCCCTCCAACTTATGTGGAGAAGAACAAAGACAAGCTGCTCAGGTACAACACAAACAAACAAATGTGTGTGTGCTGTTGGAATAAAGAAAGACGGGACCAATCAGCTCCAGGCATCAGAATTTATTTGTTTTTACTTTATGAAATCTCGTAAGTTTTGATGATTTTTTTTATTTTGACTGTTGAAACTGTGAAATTAATGAAATTATTATAATGTTATTGTTGCATTTCAACCAGAGAAGAGAGCGAGGGAGGGGAAATTGAATGATATATTTCGAGGTGCTTCGATCGACCCCTGACCCCTGACCCCTACTCCAGCCAGATGGTCAGCGGTTGAGTTTTGCCCCGGCTGCTGAAGTTGCTTTCAGTGGAGGTTCCTCTTGTGTATGAATGACGGCGTGAATGTTTATGACTCCTGATGGGCGGGTGTGGTCTTGCGTGGTTGCCTCTACCTCCACTGCATGAATTTGTGTGACTGGGTGAATGCCGACTCTTGTTCATGTAAAAGGCTTTGGGTGGTCTGCTACCGTCTGTGTGAGACACAGCAGCAGTGATTTCCTTTTGCATGATGAGCGCCACACAGGATCCTTGAGTAAAAGATCCGTCGCTGCAACTGATGACACTGTGAGCGTTTTGAAAGATGATGTCTTCAGGCTCTTTGTGCTCCAGTGGAAATTCACCTCATCGCTGCAAAATACGCGTTCGACTCTGCAAACCTGTCCTTCACACACAGGAAGGACAGGTTTATTATTTAGCAGTGATATTCAATGCTGGGATTCTGGACAGAAACTGGGGTCGAACTGAATGATCGGATTCATTTGCGTCACATAATAACGGACGTTTTCCACATCAGTTGTGAGAATCATTGTGTCATTGTGAACATTTACTTTGCAATGCCACTGTGATATCAGGAAATCATAAAGTTTGAAATTAGAGAAAACTTCTTTCACAGGTAAACAGCTTGGTTTGAGGTCATCTTTGATGTACCGTTAACGTTTACCTGTCAGTGGATCCTCCACATTGATTCTCTTCTTGAGTGTCTCCATCAGAAGGTTTGAAACTCTAATTGATACCACAGGGAAATCTACAACTGGTGTGTTTGGAAAAAGAGTTTTTTATCTTCATGAAGTGAAAAGGAAGAGCCAACATTAAGAGTCTTATAAAGTCAGGAATCACACATGCCGTTTGGCAACAGCTACAAAGTAAAAAATAACGAGAGAAAAAAACTCTTTTTCCCTATATTAGGAAAAATGAAGAAAGATTCCTGCTGATGTTTCCATTAATGTCTGAGTTATTTCCAGCCTCTAAATCTACCAGCAACTCCACAAACTCTCTGAGTGTCTCTCAGATGCTCTGCCTTCCACTTCAGTGTCTCTGTTCAGCTCACTGAGCCCCAAAGCTCTTACTTCAAAGGTACAATTGAAACTGAGCCTCCAGCTCCACCCCCAAAGAAACATCAAAGGAACAAAGGCAGCAATAGCCACTTTGTCACTACTCCAAACGTCATTTTATTATTTTATGTTTTAAATGCTATGAAACACGTAGCGTCACTAAAACGTATGACCGGATCTACCTCTGGGTTCAGTTTCATCCAAATCTGTCCTGTAATTTTCCCTAATCCTGCTCACAAACAAACAATCAGACAGACGCAGTGGAATGATAAGATAACCTCCTAAGTGGAGGTAATAATGTCCAGGCTAATGATTTTAACCAGTTTATGTGACATATTTTCATTATATATCTTATTGTTGACAAGCGTTTCTGTTTCACATTCATGAAGGACAACGAGACGTCCAGGGTTTCATTCTGTTCCTCCTCTGAGACTATAGTCAAGGCTTGACCGCCTCCTTATACATCATTAATAACGATCATCTATGAATATGATTTAATATTAAATGCCTTCTTGAACATTTTGTATAAAAATACTTCTGACTGTCAGCCTAGAGAGGGAAAAAAATCATTCCCTTTTCTTTTAATGTCATGTTTTTCCCGGGTCGTTTGGGCGAAGTCGTACGAGGTCGAGCCCAGCAGCTCCTCTCTCTTCTTCTAGTGCTGGAATGAATCAGGAAAAATCCAAACACATTTTACCTTGGATTAAAAGTGTGGAAGGAAGGAAGACCGGCTGTACCTCCTAATCAAAATTACGATTAGATTTTTTGTGAATAATTTCAGAATTATGGGTAAAAAAGTGCAAAACAGTCATTTTTGTCATTTTCATCTCCAAGTTAAATCCGCCAATTTAAATAATGTTTAATTTCCTGAGTTGTTCTCTTTAGATTGGACAATAAGGACATATTAGGAAGCATCTGTATGATGTTTTGTTTTTTTGTTTTTATTAAACAATACTTATTATTTCTACCAATTGACAATTTATTTGTTAAAATGAATTTTTTTCAAATGTGAGATTTTCACCCTTTTTGATTTCTTTGTTTGAGAAATCAAGAGATAATATCTCCGATCACAGTCCACAAAAGTATAACATAAGTAGTTTGAAGGAATGTAAGACCCAAGGAACGCTGCGACCGCATCGAAGGTGCGCTCCATCGCGGCGTCCGCCTCATATCCTTCCTGTTGGCGTGATAACTCGAAACCGATTTCCTGGAGCATTTTCCAATTTTATACCAACATAGATTAATGCGAGGAAGAACTGAATTGATTTTGGTTCGATTTAGTCCAAACCTGCTGAGTATGAATCGACTCAAGATTCTTATAATGTATATATCATATTTTACTTTACTAGTTGATAGTTTACCCTCTTCAATGAGCTTTTTTTTTTTTTTACAAACATTTTTTGGGGAAAAACTTCTTCGTCTTTAGTCCAACTCAGTCTGTATTTTTTCCTCATAAGAATCGACTGGAAGATATCCATCTTGTAGATACACTACATTTGACTCTACTTGTTTATATTTTACTCACTTGTTAGGAAGTTATGGCTGTTTTTCAGCCATAACGTTCATAAAGTTCCTATTTTACTCTCGACGGCGAGCTTTCATTATGAAAAAATACATTTTTTGTGGACATAACATCACATTATATTTGAGGAGTTTAATCGATTGCTGGTAAAACGCTGGAGGTTGGGGACTTTTCCTGGATAAACCCTTCCACCAGTGGGTCTCTTCTATTCCAACACAAACCTATTACAGAACCAAAACGTGATAATGATGTTTCAAAGCACCATGATTTCCTCCCTGCCTCGCTCGCTCGCTATCTCTCCCCCCCCACCCCCCCCATCCCCACCCCCACCAACACACACACACCTCCTGCAGTCAGCAGGTGCTTCCAGCTTATAGAAATCAATATTACACAGCACAAGTCCGCCTGGCTGCTGGAATGGATAAAATAAAAAATGCGTTGTGTGACTGTTTGCGTTTAGTTGGTTTCGTCAGCGGACCCCCGGGGGCTTCGTCTTTGCATGTCTGAGAGAATTTGTTTTTCCTCTGCTGAAGGAGTTGTAATCCTGCCATCCTATCAATCATCATGCGTCTTTTTCCGTCCTCAGCATTTTGGAGCGATACGTCCAGGAGCAGATACCTGGGGCAAAAGTTGTCGTGGAAACCATTGGGCCCCATCGCCAAAATGATGGATCGGAGCAGGAAGACTACAGCAAGTCGGACCTCATGATTTATGCCATCGACCCGCTGACAAACAGAGCCGTGTCTAGACAGGAGCTGTACAAGTAAGATCTTATTCAACAAACTCACAGCAAGTAAAATATCAGAATCTCTACAAGCTTTATGTAAATAGATCCTAAACTTTTAACAGTCGGGGACCCCAGAGACACTCGACATTTCTACACTTTCCACTGCTACCTCACTTTCAGTTTTAATTCAGCTATAGACAAAAGTCAATGAGCACATATATGATATAAAACAAAGATAACTTCCCTTTTACTTAGATTTCAAACTTTTTTGCCAGACAAGAAAATGTTTTATCTTTATAAGTTCATCTCAGCGCCCCTAAAAATAACCATTTTCATTATTACCCCTGGAAAGTCGGAATAATTATCACTGCAAACACCGCGTCTGCGTCTGCTGCTGGCGCTTCATGATAACGCGATAGCTCAAAAACTATCCCATGGATCATTTTCTAATTTTAAAACCCTTATAAACCTTAGTGTGAGGAAGAACTGGAGTGATTTTGGGAAAGGTTTGTTGGATATATTCACTAGGGGGAGAAATCTCCAAAGATTTCCGGGCCATAATTTCACAACCATTAGTCCTATTTGTTCCAAATTTGTAACAATTAACATTTAGATTTAGGTTTAACATTTAGATTTGGTTTCAGCACTTCAGCCTAAATGCGTTAATGTGTTAAAATTAGCATGTGCTACTTTATAAACGGCGCCCCACACTCTTGATCGATCTCCAAACTTTTTGAAAAATGAGGTTTTGAGTTTTATTTTTCGTGCTCAACAAATTATACAAGAAACTTTGTAAAAGATCTGACAAAGTCTCTTTGAGTCATTTTGCTTCAAGCTGCTGGAAAAACCATCAAAAGGCTCAAAATCCGGCGTCGGAAATTAGAAACCCACCTCTGTGGTGGATCTAGGAACTCCTTCAGCCTCGTACGACTCCAGAGATATTAAACGGAATCTCAGCTGCAGGATAACCAGCCTGTGTTCACACTGCCTTCCCCATCATCTCCTCGTCTTCTCATCTCCTCGTCTTCTCTCATTTCTTCTGTGAGTGAGAACTGATTTCTACTGCAGCTGTGTCAGTCCCGTCATGAGAACACATGAGGCTCATTATCTCCGTCTGGCACGAAAGCCTTAATGGAATCATGTAGCATGGGATGAAATATTATTTATGACTCATGTAGTTTGTGCATGTTTAAGATTCCAGGCGAGATAACGTGGTGTGTGTGTGTGTGTGTGTTTGTGTTGAAACCTGATTTCACGGTCGGTTAAGATTGTACGTTTCCAGCTGCGTGAGCCCGCTGTCAGTCACAAGATTGTGTTTGTGTTCTCCAGGTTTCTGGACGGTAAACTCCTGGACATCAACAAAGACTTCCAGCCTTTCTTTCCGCCCGGTGGTCGGATTTTGGAGATCAGAACCCCAGAAGTGGTGACCGGCGTGAAGAAAGCTTTACATACTGTGGGTTACACGGAGGGAGCACTGCTGGCCCTCGCAGTAATCATCATCATCTGCTGTGTACCCGCTATCCTCATCGTCATCATCACCTACAGACAGTGAGTCTGAATTATGTCTGAATGTGGAGTTATGCTGAACCAGCCCTCAGCTGACAACGAGTTAATGACCTCACAGGAGGTTTGTTTCCTTGACCTCATTCTGTCAAGGTCTCGATGACCTCTCATGACCATGTGAGGGTTGGACCGTAGATGGACCCGTAAATTGAGAGCTTTACCTGACGACTCAGCACTTTCTTCACCACAACATAACGATACCCGCATCACTGCTGATGCAGCACCGGACCGCCTGTCCATCTCCCGGTCCAAAACACCAAGATACTTGTACTCCTTTGCTTGAGGCGAAAATGTCAGCAGCCTAACAAGAAGTTTTTTTGAAAACAATTTCATAAATATTTCACATCAACAGAACAACAGGATGGATTATGGAGGTCAGAAAGTGTGAATTGATAGACTTCAAACCGTGTCAGACGGTCCCAGAACCACTAAACAACTCTCAGCATCCAGTCTCTGCAAGAAGGGGTTTATTATTTTTCCAAATCCCACAGGCGGCTATTAGATTTATCGTATTCCAATTTTACAGACTTCTGCTGTGGCGACCCCAAGTTGGGAGCAGCCAGAAGAAGAATCCAATATGACAGCTCAGAAAGACCTTTTATCTCTCCCAGCTTATGTTGTTCAGCTCTAAATCATGTTTTTGGTGCAGTTCCTGATTTAGGAAAAACTTACCACTGTTGTTTTTTTTGCTAATTGGTAAACAATCTGCTCCAGTGTTTTTGTAGTGGTGCGCATTTCAGTGGTGAAAACATCTGGGTCAGAAGTGGAAATCTTTGAACTGGAAGTCAAAAGAGACACCGAGCCATTAGAAAATGCATGGATTTGAAGAGACGAGCTCCTCCTTAATTCAGACAGAGCTGCAGTCTCTCCCACAGGACGTCCTCTTGCTCTATTTATCAATTTTATCACCTTGGCTAGTCACTCTTATAAATGTTGCAACATGGCAGCCGGTCCCACTGTGTCAATTCTAAAAGTTTGTTCAGCTAACCGCCACGAGGGACTATTAATTCCAGCCGTCTCCTCGAGACACACAAACAAGTTGACGCGCACGCACTTGGATTAGTGCATTTTGAAGAGAGCTACTCATATTGTGACAAATAGTCAACAGAGGAGAAGAGATCAGAAGAAAGAAAAACACAGAAGTAATCAGAAGCAAAACAATCACTAGCCTTTTTTGCTAAATGACTGCAATGAAGACTAACCGTCTAGATTGGGTGTAAATTATAATAACTAAGCCCAACAACAAGTACTGTGTGATTGATGGTCCGGATGATCACTAATCTCTCTCTCTCTCTCTCTCTCTCTCTCTCTCTCTCTCTCTCTCTCTCTCTCTCTCCGCCACCTACCTGCTGCTGTCTCCTGCCAACAGATTCAAAGAGTGAGTACCGCTTGTACATCCTAAAATATTGATGTCAGGGTTTTCCCTCGCACCTTTTATTGTGATGAATCTGTTGACTGTCATTGGACAACAAAACGGATGAGACGCAGAAGGACAAAGAGACGGCTGGGGACAGCAAGCAATCAAACAAATGAATCCTGAGGAGTAAGGAATGAGGAGATGTCCAGTGCTTTTATATAAGTCCAGGTCGGACGGGAAACATAACTTTGCTTTCATGATTGAGAAGTCAAGTGAATGAATATTTAACTGCTCCCCTACTCTATTTAAATGAGGTCAGGCGTTTTGGCGCGGAGGCATTGATTGAGTTGGTTGGACCCATCAGTTATGTTAATGTTTGGAAACGTGCTACATTATATCCGTCACATCAGTGATTCAGTTTGAAGATGAAAAGTGACTCCTCCGTAATCATGCTCCCATCATGCCTTGTTTCGGCGCCTCAAAGATCAGCCACTCATCGGCTCAGAACGTCCGTGACGCATGTTGTTTCCATCTGGGGCGCCCGTTCCAGGAACTTGATGGATCCTTCATATCGATACTCAATCAAGTGATTCCAGAGAGTTTTTAGACGTGATGGGAATCGGAATGCTACTCGTGACAATAGACGGCGTACGCTGGACAAACGTCATGTGTCAGTCACGTCGAGAGCGAGTGTATATCCCCGAAAAGTCCCCAATCCTCTGCATTGTGCAAGCAATCCCCCTGATCGAACCCCTCAGTTATGTTCTTTAAAAAGAAAAGGGCCAACCAGTGACAAAAAAAGAGCCGCTAGAGTCACGTATGATATTTACAAGATAGTTTTCATTGAATGGATTCAAATGTACGAAATTCTAGCTAAACCGGATCACTGGTAGAGTTATGTCAGGACAACTTTGATCACAGAAAAACTGTGATAAAACTCCCCCCTGTCAAAGGGTCAAAAATACACTACTGATCTTTGCTAAAAGCAATTCAGTTCTTCCTCGCACTAAACTCTATGTGGGTATAAAGTTGAAACAGATCCATGAAATAGTCTTTGAGGCGCTAAAACGAAGACTCTGCGGCGTATGTAGCGATTCTGGACACCTATAAAGATATTCACAGAGAATTTAATGTTTGGACCCTTTATTCCGTTACTTTTAGTCATATCTGTGGATTTTCATACTCTTTTTCTGTCGTTTTAAGACATTTTAATCAGAGAAACACACATTTTATGTCACAATAACGTAGTAATAAAACTTAAGTATGAAAAAATACATAAATTTTGCTTTCATGAATAAATGGTAGATGATGTCATTATTACGGAAATGTGTTACAAACCTGCCTGACCAGATTATAACAAATTTGCTGGTGCAGTATGGATTCTATTCTTTGCATAACTAACTGTGTTTCCTCTCTTCTTTGTCCAGACGCCAGGCAGAGTGCGCCAAAACAGCCCGCATCCAGTTGGCGCTGCCAACCGGCAAACCTGGCGGAGGCACTGCCAATAACCTGTACGAGGAGCTCGGTGACAACGCCATGTAAGTGAAGCGTGAGAGTTTGCACCAAAGAGACCAAGCAGAGGCTTTAGCTAATGTTCCTGTGGCTGTTAAGGCCTTTTTCTGCGTTAAGATCTTTGGTATCCACACTTACAGACTCAAGATCATCATAAAATATGTTTGATTCTCGATAAACCGAAGCAGTAATTTGAATAGCATCAGTTTTAGTGTTATGAACGGGTTCATAGTCATACAGTTGACTTAACAGTAAAGGCTCATTCTGTAATATCCAGATGACTTTATTGGTCTTACAGCTACATGTTGGACGTTTGTAAATATGAATAAGGGCTGGATAATAACAGGAAACTGAGACGAAGAAGAGAATCATCTACAAGCCTAAACGACGACAATAACAGTTAAGTTAACCCTTGAATGACTTCTACTGGTCTGCTCGGCCTCGTCGATGGAAACACAACCACATCATCAACAAACTAGTTCATTCGCCCCATTCTAAGGTTAGCCAACATGAACCGGCAATTAGACTAATACGGCAAAGTTTTGATCATGTTTCACGTCAATTTGATTAGTGATAAGAGAGATGCACTCACACAAACATGGCAGCTACCTTTAGCCTGGCAGATCTTCTCCTTTAGATCTTGAGGGGATGTTGCACTAAATATTTATTGAACATTCCATGTAAATTATACATAAGTCTCTTTGAAGTGCGCTGAGCTTTATCCCAGCATGTGACAGCTACTCAAAAA
The DNA here is from genome assembly GCA_009660295.1 of Lophius piscatorius. NCBI lineage: Eukaryota > Metazoa > Chordata > Actinopteri > Lophiiformes > Lophiidae > Lophius > Lophius piscatorius. The sequence goes on along the minus strand of VRLP01003300.1, from coordinate 23,480 downwards.
GACCTCCTCACTGGAATACATTTCTTGACTCACCACACTCAATTAGCCTTTTTTCAGAATACGTTTCCAAAGTAATGCTAAAATTTTTCTGTTGAGATATTGATATTGGAAACCAGTGGGTTGTAGATGAGGCTGGGTGAATACCGTATGATGTCTCTTCCTCGTTTTTCTTTAAGGACTAAATGCAGTAAGTTTGTCGATTCACTGCTTTGGATGAGCTAAAAATAGAGCATCAGAATAATGTAATATCTTAGTAATCTTATTCTTCCTCCTTCACCTTTTCCCCTTCGGGGTCACCACAGAGGATTATTTGATCCCATCCAGCCGGTAGCCTGCTGGTTGATAAAACCAGTGACGGCCGTTGACAACCGGGCCCTCACCAAAATCAATTTCCTGTTCCACAAATAGATTTGGCATAGATTTTACGCCACATGTCCCTCCTGAGGCAATCCTACAAATTCACTGATTGGTGACACATTTTGGGCTGGCTTAGAAATAAACGTGTGAATATGTTTTTAACCTTCTTTATTGTTCTTTACTTTGTTCACGGTGAGGAGATTTGGTCACCTTCTTTGTGTAAAGTGAAACTAAGAGCGCAGTCTGAAGTAATGCCCAGGCACTGCTTCTGGAATCAGATTATTTGTTCCTCATTAGCATTCAAGAAGTATTTTTCATATTCAGTTTTATTAACTTCTGCAATCCCAGTCTCCAGGGAACAAAGGACATTATCACCACCAGGTTAAAGTGAAATACACAGCAGAGAGTCGTCAGCATACTTGGAAATTAAAACTAGACTCAATGATTTTGCCAGAGAACAGAGGCATTTATATTGAAAAAAAAAAGTGGGCCAAAACAGCTTCCTTAAGATGAACCAACATGGAAACAAAGATTTTTCTCCTCAAAAATGTAGATTTTACAGAGCCCTTATGGTATTCACAGGGCAATGCGGAGAATCTCAGGATCAATAGTGTCAAACACGGCCCGGATTATCAATAATAGTTGGCGTAGAGACGCCAGTAGCTCCCATAATAACTCTGAGATCCTTTAGAATATTAACAAGAGCCGTTTCTGTCCCGTGATTCTACTTAAAAACATTTTATTTCTCAGTAAGCCCTGACAAAGCAGATTAACTCTATGTAAAGATCGACATAGACATGAATTGCATTTCGATTATGCGGGTCGTCCACATCAAACCAACTACCCAACAAAGCTCTGATTTCTGTTTTTATAAACATCAGCTGTCGTTTATAAACCCTGCAAATGAATATTTCACGGAGTTGACATGCATTCAGGTCCTTGTTGTCCGTCACCCGTTGTTGTGCATACCAATGTCCTCCATGTACAAAAGGCTCAATGAAGGTCAGTCAGCTGCGTTCAGTTCGAGAGCAGCCTTTCAGGTTTACTTCAAGATGTTTATTGAACGCTGGCTTTTAGTAAAATTGTAGAGAAAAAGGTCCTCCAAGTTTATCCTCTGAGAATGACCTTTTTATGATCTGCCTCCCAGCAGAAAAACTGTATCATGGATCATGTTTACATTTTATACCCGCGTAGACCTTAGTGTGAGGAAGAACTGGAGTGATTTGGGGAAAGGGTCAGTCTTATATTTGGCCATAATATCTCAACCGTTGGTTCCGATTTAGTCCAAATTTGGTGCCTCTGAATCCACTCAAGGAGATCTATCTTCTGCATCGTGATTAACGCTAAATGTTCATATTTTACTCACTAGGGGGAGCTTTTTATGAGAATCACAGTTTTTCAGACATAACTTCACAATTCATTTTAGGAGATCAATCAGGGGAGGTTCCTTCCACAACGCCTGGGATTTGGGACTTTTCGGGGATGAAAAAGTAGGTCTAGTTTGTTCAAAAGATTCTAGTCTCGCTGATCATATGGTCATGGCGGTGACCAGTGAACTTGTATCTACTAGTCAATGTTTGTCAAAGAACACTATTAACTTTTATTGCAAAGTTTTAGAAATGACACACACACACACACACTCACTCATTCGAGGCAAAACACGCATACTTCTTTCATAAATTCTTACTGCAGCGTTGGGAAGAAGTTGAGAGGAGCTCTTATCAGCATTACATGCATCACCGGTTTCCTGTCTGTCCTTGATACGCCTCCCCACTCCCATTAACATGAGAGCAATTCTTATGCAAGATAGTAGAAAGTATCTGCAAATGACACAAGGGCGTGTGTGTGCGTGTGTGTGTGTGCGTGTGTGTGTGAGTTTGTGTGTTTGATTGACGAACAGGCCCAAATGATACTCTGAAAAAAATACGCAGAAATGAACTTGGAAATGAGATAATTGGAAAGAAAACGCAGCCCTTAATTTATGAAGACCACCCTGGGCAATAATTAATTTTATTGATAAGTTACAGAGCATGTTTAATTGTGGCGAGGGAAGGGCTTTTGTGTGTGTGTGTGTGTGTGTGTGTGTTTTGTACTACTGCAGTCTTGTAAGGACTAAATAATCGCTGCGGAGTATAAAAGCCGCTAAAGTGCAAAAGTTTGCTCATTCATAATTAATGTCCATTATGAAGCTGCTCAGTGGACTGATTTTCTGGGCATTTCTCTCCCTTTAATTACCTTTAGCCGTTCTCTCGACAGGCTGGTGGTTTTAATGTCTGTCTGTGAGAAATTGAGTGTTTTTACCTATTATGAGCGGCACATTAGCTGAGCTGACTTTTAAAAGTTACACTACAATGTTGTGTTTCCTGAAAAAATCCGTTAAATGTAATCATCATCACTAACGCTCTGCTAACAACTTTATTTCGGGGATTTGTGTTTACTAAGACTGTTTAAAGTTCTCGCTCATTTCTATTTTTTTCCGGACTTGTTCCCTAGAATGATTCCGTGATATAATTCTAAACGGGTTACTGTTGGTTTGTTTCCCTTCAGAAGGGAAGAACTTATCCCAACTCTCTCCGTGAACGCACCAACACAAAATAAATCACATTTACTCACAAGTGAATTCAAAACTACCGCCATCATTACGAAGGTTTCCTGATGGAACATTGAAAGATTCTTCCTTTTTTTGTGTCTCAGCCTACGTTGTCTTCGACAGAAAGGGTTTACACCTAAAAGCAATCCCCCTGATGAACTCCTCGGATTAAACGTGACTCATTAATGATCTCAAACAGTTCTTAAATACACTTAAGTAGTTCTTCTGAGCCCAGGAATCAAACAAGACAGATTTCCTGGAGTCGATTCATAGCAGATAAATTTAGACACAATTGGACTGATGATTAGGGACGAGAAACTGTGTTTTCACTAAAAGCTCCCCTTAGTGAGTGAAATAAGAGCTCTTATAGTTAAATAATATTTATATATATATATGATAAAGCTCCTTGTGTGATTCATTGGGGTGAATTTGGACATTTGATTGGGAAGTAACAGTCAAAGAACTTTTATCTTCTGGTGTTTATTCATAAGCACCGAATTTGGACTAAATCAGACCAACAGTTTAGAAATAACGGCCCTAAAAACTGATTCAGGAAATTAAGCCCCTCCCACAGGTCTGTGTAGGTGTCAAATCTGAAAACGATCCATAAAGTAGTTTTGGAGGCGACACGTTAACGTCGGATCCGTGGCGATGACCATCCCATAATATCCCGGACTTTTCGATGAAACCATTCTATTGTCGTCCAAGATGTGGTGGAAGTAGGAAAGAAAGGGCCACGCCCGAGAGGGACGGGCTTTGTAGTGACTCGGTACCCCATAATGGGTTTCAGGAAGCAGCTGGTGGATCGTTCTAAGTCATGGGGCACCTGGGTATCTGAGGCTAGTCCATGTCGTCCGATCCCACAGAAGAGCTGCACGCACACCACCCAGATCTCATCTATCCTGAGATGTTCTGACGTCACACCCTTTAAACTGTTGTCTTCTGCTTCACATCCTTCTCTGCTTTAATGTCATCACTCTCCATGTCCTGTTCTCCTGCTGACTGATGCACCTCTCACTCTCATCCATTCACCTCTATCCCCGACCGACAGACAAAAGTGAGTACTGCTCTGTCAGCCATGACTGTTATCCCACGCTGTGACGGATGTCTGGCGGTAGATTTGTGTTTGTGTCCGTGGTTGTTGTTCCCCTTGTCCGGAGGAAGTTGGGTGACCTCATCACAGAGCCACGGAGAACTTAGACTCACTTCACCCGAGAATCTTCACTTTAGTGCCTCTTTAACCTTTTCCTGTTTCCTCGTTGTCGCTTGAAGAAAATCTGCATAGACCAAACTCTTCCTTCCTGCTCCGGCGGGTCGAGAACTGTTCCTGGTTTTGACGCTGTAGCGCGTTTTATGACTTTAACGCTCATAAAATCTATTTGTATTCTCCTCCTTTGTGTTTCAAGGCCATCCTTTAGTCCTCTCGTCAATCAATCAATCGATCAAACTTTATTTAAACAGCACATTTGAAAAGCAGTTCAGACGTTATTCAGCGTGTGGCACAGGTGATCAAATCAAACTTTGTTTAGTGATAACAATAATAATAACAATAACTTATTCATCACATACGTAGAACAGCATAGTGAAATTATCTTTATAGCGCCATTGCACTTTAAATGTTGTCTCTAGGTGCTTTCTGAAAGGAGCGGGTTTATAGACTGAACTCTTTATTCATTATCCTGCAGGGGCCCAACCAAATCCTAACAATAACAAGAATTAAATTGTGACATTAAGGTGACTAGTTAAATAAAATCCCTATAAATAGATGGTTAAATGAATTTCAAAGAAAAGAAAAGAGATTAAAAAGTCAACAAAAATGAATAACAATGGACTCAGGATCAAGGTAATAAAATAAAATCAAGTAAATATTTAAAAAAAGATAAATAACATAAATACAATGATAAAGTTATAAGACCCTACATAAAAATCATGTTTTGCAAATTCTTCCTCCTTAGATTTTTCCTCCACTTCCTGTCATTCCTCCCTCATTCTCTTCAAACCCTTTAATGTCCTCACCAAGAAAAAAACGCCGAATATAAACAATATTTACCTCGCTGCTACCACACATTTTATCTTAGGAACTCTTAATTACAATAAAATAAAAAATATTTTGGTATTAATGTTAGTAAAAAAAAAAATTGAAATTTTGCATTTCTTGGGAAATGGTAAATTTTAAAAAGGTAAGTTCCAACGTTTGGTTTTACAAAACCTTTTGAACCTTATCAGACTTCTACAGTTGTATAATTTTACATAATTCTGTTTATTAAGTCCTCACAGGCTTAAATATCCCATAAAAATTCTACTTATCAAATGGGACTTTCAAACAGTCTTAGTTAACGCCTCCTCCTCGGTGGCCCCTTTGACCTCTGGTGTCCACCAGGGCTCAGTCCTTGGCCCACTACCCTTTAGCCACTACAAGCTGCGTCTATGTCGGATAATAAACGGGTTCAATCACAGTCTTGTATGAGAACTAGTGACTCAAACTGTGCTGGAACAGCTGAGCAGGACATTAAAGGGTTAATGAATCAGGAGTTTGTTCTCTCTGAAACCTCCTGGCGTCACTCCTGTTTCTCTTTATCTAATCATTTCCTGCAGCACTGTTTTATCATTCTCCCTTCTCCCTTTCATTCCGTGTGATAGATATAATCATATCTTTCCACCTTTATATCTTTCTTCTCCATTCATTCCGTCTTTTTCCCCCTCATTTTGTTCCATCCCCCCACCAGCCGCTCCAACCACAGTGGGAGTGGCGGCAGTCTGGACGAGAACGGCCGCCAGCGTCTGATATCAGACTTTGCGACGCGAGCGATCGCCGCCCATCGTCAGTGCATCGCAAACGGAGGCGTGGTCAACAACCTGCCGAAGTCTGAGTCTAGTGTCACCTTCCTGTCGGATGAAAACCCTCTGACCATCAAAAACCCGATCTACCATGAAGACGGGACTTTGAGTAGCCCGGAGACTCTCGGCAGAAACCAGAGGAGGAAAGACCTTCTCGGAAATATCTCTCCTTCCAGAAGAGGCATCCGAGAGGCCTGGCTGAGGCTCAGCTCTCACGGCGGAGATGTGGGGTCAAGCGGGTACATTGGTGCCGACTGCGGATTGGGGTCTGGGGGTGGACATAGTTGGACTCTCCCGTCAAGACTGCACCGGAAAGAAATGTTCGATGCTTTGCGACGGCAAGTTGTTATGGATCCCGTTCAGTGGGAACTGGAGCTTCTAAAGGCGGAATTCAAGGAGAGTAAAGATGCTGGTCTAGATTCGGGATTTGACAGGGGTCTGGATTCAGACTTAATGGGAAGCCCGAGTCTGGAACCCAAGCTCACCGTCAAAGAACAAGCGAGACAGTTTGAGCAACAGGCGCTCCAGGAAATGAGGCAAAGGCAAAGCAGAGATTCCCGAGGATCCTTGTCACCTGATATTTTGCTTTCGGTTTTCCCAGAGTCTCCTCAGCACCACGAGAACACCCCAACCCACAGCAGCTCAGCTGTCCAGGTTAAAGAGGGTCCCCCGTGTATCATTGTCACCCAGAGTGATGGAGGGACCCCTCCACCGAGTCACAAGCCCACCCCGCCTGTATTGCGGCGCTTCGGGACAAATTTAACAGGAAATCTGAGTGTCGACGACCGACTTCAGATCCAGTTAGAAGTTATCCCCGATCCTCCATCAACTCCTCCTCCGCCACCACCTCAATCCCCACCACCTCCTCCCCTCACATCTGCTCCTCCTCCACCGCCGCCTTTACCTCCTCCTCTTCCTCCTCCACTTATAGCTCCTCCTCCACAGCCTCCCTCCTCCCCTCCTCCTCCACCTGTCGCTCCTGCTTCGTCGCATTCCAACCATTCCGAAAACCATACTCCTCCTCACCCACCGCCACCCCCACCTCCTCCTCTACCTCCTCCACTGTCGCCGTCACTCCTGTGTCCATCCACCTTTGTCCTCCCATCATTTTCAGAGGCACCGGCTCTACGGCCGGTTTCCCTCCGGCTGCCGCCGCCCCAGCCGGTGGAGCCGGAACCTTCGGGTAAAGAGCGGAAAGGAATCTTAAAGAAAATCCAGAACATTGCAGATATCGAGAAGTCTGTGGCCAACATGTTCAGCCAGATAGACCAGAAACCGATGCCGCTCAAAAAGGTCTTGAAGAGCCGAGGATCCGTGGATTCTCTCGCTTCACTTGACTCCGTAGATGGAGTAGCAGCAGAAGCAGAAGGAGGAGGAGTGGGAGTGGAGGGAGGAGAGGGAAGTAGAGAAGCAGATGATGGAGGAGGAGGAGGAGGAGGAGGAGGGGAGGATCCACCGGCTCCACAGATTCAGCCCAACCCAAACATGAACTCTATCGTGGAAGAACTCGAGAAGCGATTCCCCTCTCAGTCGACGGTTCTCTAGCCTTTGCTTGACGATGTGGAAACGCTCCGAGGGGATTTTCTGAACGTTGTTGCGGCGCTGCTGCGGAGCCGTCAGGGGACGGAGGCTCAGAATAGTTCTGTGAGATGCTGTGATGATTACGTGACCGTGCTTCAGCTGCATTTCTACTCTGTCCCACATGAAAAAACAACCTGGCCTAGTATAAACTCCACTGGAGGAGGAAAAATCCTCCTCCTTGAAAAACGTGAAACGGCGAGGAAAGTCACGTTTTCCAAAATGTTAATAAATGAAGTCATCTTATAAATGGAAACGTGTTCCATCCTGAACTATTAGAAGATGAGAGGTGGAGGAAATAAGTTTCACGATTAGGAGCTGGTCCCTTCAGAAGACGAGCTCCTAACCCGATGCAGACGTAGTTGGTTGAAGAGTTACTCGTTAGCCCCCTCTGCTGTTATCATCCTCCACCAACAGCATTTGTTTTGCCGATTTGTTTGAGCTGAAAAAGAGTAAAATTGCCTTGAATGCAGGTGAAATCCATTGATTAGAGGTTGTTAAGTATCTCCTCGTTACTTCTCAGCCGCGGCCGTCATGAACGTGTTTACAGCCGCGTTCAAAGTAATTAACATTCCTGTAAAGTACAAATTTCAATCAGTGAAATATATATGATAATGAGGGCACTTGCTGTTGTGGGGAGCTTATTATACATTTGAGTGTAATTAGTGAAGACGCCCTCTGGGAATCAGAACCAGTTGATTCTAGACGTAACGGTGTGAGAAGGAGATCTGGTCGTGGGTTCTGTTTTATATTCAGAACGCTTCCAGCTTCTTCTCATGGAACCATTACATAATCTGTCTGTTTCTTTTCTGATGCTGTCCACAGCTACGTATCGTGTTCTGAAAATAACGTAATGGACATGGGTAATAACTTTAACCGAGTCACATTTCACAGATGAACTGACTCGGTTATCCTGACCGTTAAAAGTCTTTGACTCCAGAGATAACGGTACCAGAAGTCACCGCAGACCTTCAAGGTTTTACAATCGACATCTTTCCTTAAATGGATTGAAGCCTGCGGCGTATTTGGTCGGGCTGCTGTTTAAACACACACACACACACACACACACACACAAACCACACACTCCATTCGCCATCAAGCACACCCACTCCTGATTGGCTCCCCGATCGCCCCGCTGCTGCTCTGTGAACGCATTGCTGTCTCTACCCCCCTCCCCCCCACCAGCACCACCCCCCTGCATCCATCAAGGGGGCTCAGCAGTTTGCTCACCGCACCCCCCAAAATCTCATTGTGTCTCAAATTGTATTGTTGCTTTCAGAATAGTAACATTCTTATAACTTAAAGATGATGATCAGCGTTTTTGCAGAATGTGGATAAAAGTCGAACCCTGCCAGCATCACATTTCTCTTTTCACACGCTTACAGATGCAAATTTAGTGGTGTGTATAAATAAAGTGTTGATCATTTGTTGTCAGTAATTAGCGTCCGGATGTGTTGAAACTGATGTCATCTGCATTGCAAACACAGAAATGGTGAAAATGAAGAGGCCATTATTCTTTCCTTCTTTTTTATTTTTTTGCGTTTTTTCAGTTAAATCCTCATTTAGTCGATAGTTGTTGTCGCAGACGTTCATTTGTCTTTAGTCCTCGGTGTTGATTCTTAGATCTAAAAGGTTTACATCCAAGCCATCGTTCTGTTTTTCTCATCTTGTTTCCTTTGATCCTTCGTTGTCATGTGAATGTTTGTTTATTCTGAGGAGGACAAACGTCTGTGTGCAGCTAGAACACGTCTAAAACACGTCTAAAACACGTCTAAAACGCACAAGAAGTGCAAATATTTCCTAGAAACATTCCATTACTTCCTTTACTGATGTTTTCATTTCTTATAATTGTCGTTTAATTGATGAAAAATATTTAAAAAAATGCTACGGTACATTTTATCAATAAAATATGTTGCTGACTCTGAATGTAAGATTTCTATTTCATAAGTAGAATGTAGTGCAACCCTCCTTTAGGACCCCATTCTGTCAACGCACCTAATAGCAGTAGCCCCATGATAATCGGACCCCCGAATATTAATCTAGAATTAGAATTGTGTTGGAATCGTTAAGAGTTTGATTGATATTCAACGATCAAACAATTCTGTTTCACAGAAATCCACCACAATAGAAGAAACTGTTCTCCGCTTGACAACTTGAAATGCATTATCTGCTTTAATCAGAATTTGGTAAAAAGATCAGTGTATTTACTTATTTAAAGGAAAATCATTTATTTCTATTTGCAGCTTACTGTTGCCACCTGAACATCAAAAAACATTTTGGACTTATTTTTATACATTCTGCAGTATTAAGTGAATAAATCACAGCTGATAAACAGGTTTGAGTTCAGTTATGGCCTTTAATGTACTTAAAAGTTCCACTTGCCACATACTGCTGTCACATATTGTTGCAGCACAAAGTTGCCCCACTTGCGTTCCATTGGTTATAGCCGATCCCAGATGACATTGGGCGAGAGGCGGGGGACGTCCTCGAAACTTCACCAGCTCATCACAGGGTTGACACAAAGACAACCCCTCACAGAAAGGCCAGTGGTGGATTTGAACCTAGAGCCTTCTTGCTGTGAAGCAACTGTGCTACCCACAGCGCCACCTGCTGCTGCAGTTCTTCTGTATACTCTTTCTGCAGACTGTTTTTGAATACTGTTGATGCATACAGTTGCTGAATACTGTTGATCTAAAGTGTTTCTGTGTACTGTTGCAGCATGCTGTTGCTGTATAGAGTTGCTGCATACTGCTGCTGCACAGTGTTGCTGCATACTGTTGCTTCATAGTGTTGCCTTCCCCTGTTGGCTGCTTCCATGCTGAAATAACACAATGCTGTCAAAAATGATTGGCTCCCATCCTGATTTCTTCAGTTTTTGCGAACCTCATACTAAAGTGTCAGACATTCAACATGAAACAAAGGCCAGAGAAACACTTAATATCACTGAAATCCCTGAATCCCTAACATGAACATCAGAACATTTATACCTGATAGCTAGTTAAGGAGAAATAGCTGGAAACATACGTCCAACTTACTGCAGATGGGTCTCTGACATCACTGTGGTGGAGCTGTGGTCCACTCCTCCTGAGGGGTTTGTGTCAATGAACTTTTTCTTCATCTTCATCTTGGATCGTTATTTTGCTGCGTAGCACAGTTGCACTCGAGTTTAAACTCAGACTCCTTTAGAATTCATTGTTTCCCTCAATTACGGTGAGTCATCCTGTCTCTGAAGCAGCGAGAATCTCCTCAACATCCCTCTGCCGCCTCCATGCCTGACTGTGGGTATAATGTTCTTGTTGTTACGGGAGATCTGACTTCCAGTTCAACATTCCATTCATCCGTCCATGAAAAAAATAACGGAACGCTCTGAGGGTCTTAACGGTTCATTGTCACAAAATTCAGATAATTCTTTCGGTACTTCTGGGTTGGAGGTGTTTTTTTTTTTCTTTTGAATAGTGGAGCCTTGAAAATTGCCTTAACTGAGCTGAGAGAAGTTTGTATTTGTTTGGATGTTGTCCTCAGATTTTCTGATTGTGAATTCTTTGCTTCTTTTGGTGGAATTCCGGGAGGTTGGCCACTTTAGAGAAGCTTCACTCTCGTCCAAGGTCTTCTGTTTTTGTAGTAAATATATCTCGCAGCCGGTCAGTTCCTTAGGTAGCTTCGTAAACCGACCCAGAATGATTTATCTCTTCTGAAATTTCTTTTCATTTTGGCCGAGTCTGAATTTCCTGCTGTTTCTGCAGAGCTCAGTGTCAACAGGAGGTAGGGCTAATGTTAAAGCATCCTGACATTGTGAGCGCTGTGTTTAAGCCCTACTAGAAGGCTCAGGTTACTTTAGTAGTTTGTGTAAAATAGCCTTTTAAATAAACAAAACGAAATGTTACTCCCTTCTCTCTGCCACCAGGGACAAACCCACCTTTTCATATAGGCCACCAATGTGAGTGAGTGAATCATCATCTGTAATGATGATTGAATTTGTGTTATAATTAAAGGTGGGATCCAGCCAGAGCCCCAAGTATGTTTGATATTCAACAGATTCAATTTCGGCAACATCTATGGTTTGACTATGAGCAGTTGGGTGAAAACATTTTTGGTGATCTGGAGAAAAGCCTACAATGATTTTTAAGAGAATTTCAAACAGTCCATTGGTGCAGATATCTGTGATAACCAAGGAGATAATAAGGTGCACATTTATGAAGGGCTTAATCCTTGCACTTGAAGCTTCATCACAGACGGCGGCTCACTTTAATGACCAACAGCTTTACATTAACACTCACACAGGCTGCATTAAGGAGGTTGTAGGCGGCGTTTCAGCTGACTGGGTTTGAGATGCTTTGTGTTATAATTAGCAAATCAGCCTCAGCGGTGCTGCGTATAATTGCACACATTCGGTGCATCTTCATCATCTGCGCGTCACATTCTCCTTTCAACGTCTCGGCTGTAATGGGCTTTTCATTGACGTCTTATGTCTCCTTCAGGAACACGCGTTACAAATGGCTGTTTGTAATTGCAAAAAGTCAAAGGTTGGTCTTTGCTGCTGTGCAGAATATCTTTGGAAATGTGAAGACTGAATCGGACCCTAGCCGTCAGTTCCTCCATCATCATCATCGGAGGAAACAACAATATGTGTTTCATGTACTAATCTGAACTGAAGCACCTCCCAAAACCTTTCATCGTAATTCAGTCTAGTCACATTTTGCGTCTTAAGTTTTTTGCCGCTCATACCGGTGAGTATCAGTAATCTATTAAGATCAGATTCAGTACCAGTCTGGTTCTGTATATAACTATCAATGTAAATGAACATGATAGATCTGCATATCTAACTGGTCTGGCACTAAATTATTCAGTAGTTTTTGGGTCATTTTGCTTATACACAAAATGTTGTGGTTGAACGCATCGATTTAAACCAGAGGATGATTCAAAATTACTTTCATAAAGTAATCTCGGTATATTTTCCTCTTCGCCATAAAGAATGCCAAAAAATGCCTTCAGGTGCTCCGGGTTTTCTTAATTTTGATTTGGCAAACTTTGTACAAAATCCTGCAAAACTGACTACATGTCAATCATTTCATAGGTCATTATTTTTGTTCAGTGCTTATTAAATTTAAAAACTGCTAAATCTCAGCCAGATGAAACATCAGAGACTTTTTTTCTTGCCTTGTCAAACTTTATTTTAGGGATGTCACCTTTATTCTCTTAAAGAATAAAGGTGAATAAATTTGGTTAGGAATACTTTAAGGTTTCTGTAGGGTTACTATAGTGTTTATGTAGAGTTTCTATAGGGTCTCTGTAGGGGTCATGTAGGGTGACTGAAGGGTTTTTATAGAGTTACTATAGTGTTGGTGTAGAGTTTCTGTAGGGTTCATGTAGAGTTCATGTAGGGTTACTGAAGGGTTTTTATAGAGTTACTATAGTGTTGGTGTAGAGTTTCTGTAGGGTTCATGTAGGGTTCATGTAGGGTTACTGAAGAGTTTTTATAGTGTTGGTGTAGAGTTTCTGTAGGGTTCATGTAGGGTTACTGAAGAGTTTTTATAGTGTTGGTGTAGAGTTTCTGTAGGGTTCATGTAGGGTTACTGAAGAGTTTTTATAGTGTTGGTGTAGAGTTCATGTAGGGTTACTGAAGGGTTTTTATAGAGTTACTATAGTGTTGGTGTAGAGTTTCTGTAGGGTTACTGAAGGGTTGACGATGGTATTGGTGGCGATGGTAGAGGCACACATAAACTGAAGAGGCCCAGGTTGCACAGTCTTCTGACCAGTTTGTGAAGGATTACAGTATTAAAAGCTGAGCTAAAGTCCACAGTTACCTACTACAATTAGAGAGAAAGGGTTTTGGGAATAGAAAGCGTTGAAATATGCATTGAAATTGAAACGGGAGAGAAGGGAAATGGAAGAGCGACAGTGCAAACGGCGAGGGAGTAGCTCTGAGAAAGGTGAGAAGTGGATTTTGCCTTGAGAGGCCTGAAAAGGCGCCTGTCAGAGCAGCGAAGACTCAGACTTATCCACACACAAACACAGATTTCTAGACGCACAACGCTAGACACCTTTTGCTGGAGGCTATGAGTGGCAACGTATGCTCACTCACACACTCACACTCTCACACACTCACACACAGGGTGATGGTGAAAAGGTTCCGTTTAATTCAAAGTGTTAAATCTCCCCAGAAGCAACCCTTTCATTCATGCAACCATCCATTTACACCTACTCTGTCTTTTTCCATTCATCCTCGGATACGTCCGTCAGGGCTTCCACTCGGCCCTCCACACCTTTATTTGAGCAGATAATACTTCCGTTTTCAAACGCACTCCTTCCTCACCGGAAGGCGGAGCTTTTTAAATGGGAAAAACAAAGTTTTCCAGTTTGTTTTAAAAAACTATTTCATTTGGATCATTTTCAAACTTTGTTACACCATAGACCTGAGTACGCCGGAAGAACTGGATTGATTTTTTGGAAAGGACGGTCGTATATTTCTGACACTAGCGGGAGCTTTATCTCCGAAAAAGTTTTCTGGTCGTACAACAGTTCGTATTTTATTCCCGAGGAGGAGTTTACTATCGACATACATTCACATTTTATTAGAGAAGTTCAATCAGGGGGATTTTTTATGAAACGCAGGGGATTGTGGACTTTTCGGAGACATACCCTTGTTGTCGGGGACAACCACATGGGCTTAGCTTCTTGCATTTTTTTCCCAATTGGCTTTTATACCCGCATTTAAATCCTAGTGTTGTTTCTCTCTTTTATGTCTTCTGTTTTTCTAAACTTTATCTCACAGTCTCTCTCATAGCTTAATTTGCTCTCCAGACACTGCGAGAGGTCTAACTCTCTTTGTAGTTCTAATTTGGGCCACCAACAAATGTGGCCTTCAATCAAATATGTATCTTATTCCCGCTGAGGTTATTATGGCTATCGGATCAGAAGTCATGCAGACTTTCTGCCACCGAGCATTCCCACACTGTTTTCACACTGGTGGGTGGAGACATGCATGGGGGGACAAGTTGCAAATTTAATGCCTTAATTAAGTCCCCCCCCCCTTTAGCCTATTCTACTACAACATTACTGAAACAGCAAACGATTCAGGATATGAATGTCTTTTTTTCGGGGGGGGAAAGAAGACGAAATCAAAGTTGCTCCCCCTAGTGAGGTACTTACGATCTCTCGGAATAAAATCTGAACATACATAAAGCTTGGAACACACTAGAAGATTTTCAAATCAGAACCGACTTCAGAAGAAAAACAAACATGGAGGCGTCCTCGTCGGTCCTATTGTGATTTATCTGTCACGACTCGGTATAAAGACAGTAGTGTTGTTGGCGTACTTCCACAAGCTGCTCTTCTTCTTCTTCTTCTCCTTCTTCAATAATCCACCTGGCTCAGGTATGTTTGGGTTTCTGTTCACTGTAAAAGTACGCAACATCCAATTACGACGCTTCCCGGTCCGCTCGCTCTCATTGGCTATTTGCCGTCGGAGGCAGTCCGATCAGGAGGAGTCGAGATCGGAGAGGATTCGGCTCGATCGGAAGCAGAGAGATAATCGTGTCGACGCCACACACTTGAGAATTATTTGGACAAGTAGTCGTTTGAGATAAGCCTTGAATGAGGCCACGCCCCCATGACTGTTGGGGGGGGGGGGGGCAGCAAATCGGGCATTAAATTGGGTATTTTATCCTCTCGCGTGGAGCTAGCTTAATCCAGCACCTTGCTGGCAAATGTACCGGTGGCGGTCGTTGGTAGCCTGGGTCATTGATAGACAGTGATGATTAATGATGTCACAGTGATGTGAGCGCGCTCAGTGGGACAAAAACTGGATGAAGTCTGATCTGATTGTTTACTCTGCCGTCACATCAGTAGGAATCCGATGAATATTTGATTCAGGACCGCCTATGTAAGTGGCCCAGATTAAAATACCCCACGTGATTCATGCTGGTCATAGAGACAGAAAACACAGACCTGTGTCATAAAAGGGCAAAGATTCGATCCGACTCACTCTGAAGGTGCGATTACTAAAAGCAGATCATTTTCAAAGTTTATCCCTGCACAGACCTTAGTGTGAGGAAGAACTGGGTTTCATTGATTGATTTTTGGAAAGCTTGTATGTTTCTGCCATTATTTATTTCCAGTTAGTCGGATTAAGTCCAAATGTGTTCCATATGAATCAACCTGAGGAGATCCTTCTTGTTAATCTATCATATTTTACCCAAATAGTCTGAGCGTGAGGGTTTGGTCACGATGTCAGAGTCACAAAAAAGTTTCTGAAACGATTAGGAAGTAATTGAAATACATATATGTGCTCATGTACTTCCTCATTTCTGGTCACATGACCCGACTACTAACTACCAATGTGCTGAGACACTTGCACAACAAATGCACAAACACACTGTTTATGCAAACAAGACTTTTCACAAATTGACTTAGTAGCAAAAAAAAACATATAGCAGAGATAGAAACGATCCTCTTTGGACTCGTTTGAGGTTCTTTCTCGACTTGGCGTCAAACCAAGCTGAGGGTAATTATAGGCCAGACCTTAGCTCAAACGCACAGAAGCAAAGGTTCTGGGATTGCTTTTAGAGTCAGACTGGGCATGTCTCAGAGGAGGCGTCGAGAATTTCAATTTGCCCGCGGCCTCTTTGATGTAAAACTATGTTGCTGCTTATTTAAAGCCAATTGGAGGGTTTTGCGGTGTCGATGCATTCAGTCCGCAGGAATTACCGGCACAGCTGAAATGAATAGGAGGAGGATATAGAGATGTTCATATCAACCGTGGATGATCAAGTCTTTGTCCGTGAAACCTACCTCCTATCTCTTTATTATAAACAAAATAATAATCTTTAAGGACCAGTGGCGCCCAGAAAAACGATCCTTAAAGTTCACCAGGAGAGACATCTTCTACTTTTACGACTAACACAATCGGGGACGGTTAAAAGCCTCCTGAATATGAATCCGTGATTTCTCTGGAACCCTTTATTTTGTGCTTCTAGAGTCATTTGGGAGGGATGGAGCCCATTCCAGCTGACATTTGGGTGATAGGCGAGACGCACCATAAACGATTAACTAGTTCATCATTGTAGGAAAATGTCGGCTTCCATTTAACTTAAACACTTTCCTAAAAATGCTGCGTTTACAAAGATCAGTCGTGTGTTGTGTTCATGTAAAGCTAAAGCTGGCGACGACGCTCTAACAAAAAAACTTTCAAAATAATAACTTTACGTAAACAAGCAGGAAAAAACAGGTGATTGAAGTCAGCGTGGCCAAAGTTCGGCTAACAAACACCGACACCGTTAACGGCTCCGGTTAAATTCATACTGGGTTTAGATTATACATGCATACCCTGAGAATAAATATCCCTCCAGTCGTGAATAAAACATGCCCTCTCTTAAATTGCTCAGTAATTGAGATATGGTTGTATTATTGTTTGTGGCTAATATTTACACTCCCACATCTACGGTGGGTTTTGTTTTTTAAATAATGGAGTAAACTCCTTTGGCTTGTAAATGAGATTTTCATTAGATATTTATAAAAGCTCAAAACACAATATTTAACCAGAATAAGAAGGCGGAATAAACAGTAAATAGAAGGAAGGGACAAAGCGGTCGCTCAGCTTTCTCATTTCACTTTACGCTTTCATCTCTGTCGTCCTTAACTTCAACACACAGCCACACACACACACACACACACACACACAGTTGAACACATCTTCTTACTTTTTTCTCCGAAAGTAGGTTATATTTCACAAAATGTGACCAGTTACCCGCGGCCACTTACATTCGTCCTGATTCAAACATCCAATTTCCTCTGCTGGATGGAACGTAGGCGGCAAACTGCTGAGATGTGAATTATGTCTGATGACAGGTTTTCTGGGTAATGATAGTCAGCGATCTTTCTGTTTCTCTGTTTGATCTTTTCAGCGGTGGATACGGACAACACGAGGTAGGTGTCACGCCGCCGTGCCCGCCGATAGCTGCATGCGTTCCCATCCTTCTCCTATCAAATCTATTTTCTGCTTTTCCTCTTCTTTTTCTGACGGAGAGGCGTGTAATCAGTCTTTCTCATTTCATGAAGAACATTTTAAGACCTCGGCCAACCAGCCATTACATTACAACTGATGCCAGGTGAGGTGAATAACGTGGATGTCAGTTACGGCCCCTGTCAGTGGGTGGGACGTACGAGGCAGCAAGTGGATATTTGTGTCCTTGAAACAAACGTAAAGATAGTAGCGACTTTGACAGGGGTTGAAATTGTGAGGACTCAGCGACTGGGTCAGAGCATCTCCAGAACTGAGGGTCTGGGTGTTCCGGGTCTTTAGCGGTTAGCAGCTAGAAAAAAGAAGGTGGTGAACGAGCCGCTGGGTCATGACTGTCGAGAAATATATTAATATGATATGAATACAAAGACTATAGAGGAGCCATAAAGATATGTTGAATGATAACATATATATATATATATATATATATTATAAAAAGTGTTATTTAATACTGCACAGTAATCATCAGTAACTGGTTTGTGGTGTTCTGGCAGCAGGTCTGGTTCTAGAGTCCGACAGCTGCAGGAAGGAAGGAAATTGTCGGTGAAAGCAGCAGCGCTGGAAACATCTGCATCAGCGCTGTAATAAACTGTATAAAACTGTCCACAGGATTCTCCTTCAGCAGGTGGACCCGACACAGGATGTGCAAATACACAAAAGTATTATGATTTCTATTGCATTTATGAATCAGGAAGACTAAAAAAAGAACTTGTCACATTATGAAATTGAGGTTTTTGATGTAAAAAGTGGAAATAAGAATTGGCTCCGTGGAGGAGCCAGCAACCGAGCAGCAGCAGGAGGCGGAGTCAGCCTCAGAAGGTCGGAATGTTGCTGAATATTAATGGATTCGTCCGTCAGTTTTGGATGCGAAAAAAACCCAGAATTACGATACCCAAGCTTTAGCTGCGTAGCTTCCCGCCGCCGCCGCCTCTCTAGATGAAAAAAAAAGGGCTGCTGTGCGAGATATGCAAGATACCAGAGACAAAGCTTCCCATCGCTCCAGTTTATGTGCGCCTGCATGGGTTCAGAGGAGTAGCACACATTCCCCCGCCAAGTTTATTAGTTATCCCACTGTTTGCATTGAAAGTGCCTTTGGTTCCTCCGCTGTGCATACAGTAAAGCCCCAGAACCGGGCCACGGAGGCAAATGGAAGGAAGAGAATCACATTTTCTGTACATGCTTTGATGAGCCAGAGCTGTTTCACTGAAAAAGTGGGAGGCACTCAATATTTGGCAAGTGGTTATAATGTTATGGCTGATTGAAATGGTCAAATAAATCAGTTTGACCTCACATACTTATTTTTTTTTTTTGTTTAAAGTATTTGTGAGCTTAAACTGTGTAACAAATTAGAAAAATGTTGAAAAGGTAAAGTGAACCGGCCGCATCAAAAGGTCGTCGACGCCTCCTTTAAAACCGATTTATTTCATTTTAGGGGAGAATTCATTTTTTCGTTCTTCATTTGTCTTTCTGATTTTCTCTCTGGCAGACCCAACAGCTTCTCCGACCTTCTCTGCTCAGACCAGAGGTACTCTCTCTCTTTCTCTCCCTCTCTCTCTTTCTCTGTCTCTCTCTCTCTGTCTGTCTCTCTATATCTCTCCTTCTATTTCCCTTTGTCTCTCTATCTCTCTCTTTCTCCCTGTCTCTCTTTCTCTCTCTCTGTTTGTCTCTCTATCTCTCTCTCTTTTTCTCTCTCCCTTTCTCTCTCTTTCTCTCTCTATATCTCTTTTTCTCTCTCTCTCTCTCTGAATGCCTCTTTACTCAGCATGTGTGTGTTTCTACACAAGTGTGTGTTTGAGGGTAATCACAGTTTGTGTGTTTTTTAAAAAGTGTGTCACTGTGAAAAGCTGCTAATAAAGGTTTGTTAATCCAACAGGAGTTATCGATGGAATCAGGGATCGACCCCGGCCAGGACTACTACGCGCAAGATTATTACAACTATGATCCCGGGTTAGTATTTCCCTTTTCTGTGCACATCACATGATGTAAATTTCTGGACTCTTACCCTCCACACAGACTTTTCTCTCTCTCTCTCTCTCTCTCTCTCTCTCTCTCTCTCTCTCTCTCTCTCTCTCTCTCTCTGCTGAGCAGTGGTGAACGTCTTGGAGTTTGGGCATGGAGCCCAGCTGTAGTCCGCTGTTAAAGTGGAGAACTTCTGCACGGCGTTCTTACAAAATGTGATGTGCAAACGTCTGCTCCTGTGAGGGACGCCATCCAGGGGGTTGAATGGTTCTCAGACTGCGGTCGCCGCTGAAAGCAGCAGCTTGTGTTGAATGTCGGGGAGAATATTTAAATCCGTTGCATTGAAATGATTTGGTCTGGTTTGAAACAGCTGATAAAAAGTCAACTTTACCAAAAGTCTTCATAGGTAGATGTTAGCGCTCTTTTGACCACATTTAAATGTTTCTCTGCCAGTGATGGAGCACCACACGGCGCCGTACCGCACATACATTTACCAGTACCTGCAAACATAGTGAGGCTGGAGAATCTCAGGCACAGCCACCATGTTTACATCTTCTACCTACAGCCCGGATCAGAAACTGACAGGCATCAAAACGCATTTATGAAACATATTTCCCCCGACTGGAGTTTAGAGTTCACCTGATCGGGCTGAGCCTCACGTCGGCCCTGTGGCGCCGGAATCACTCACGCAGAATGTGGCTGCTCTGATACTGTGAAATGCTGAGACCTGTGACACGCCTCACACCAGCCCTGTCATGTTTGCTGCTTGCAAACTGCAGGAAATGAAAATGTTTTAGGAGAGTGTACTCCAAGTGGAATGTGTATTATTGAAGGGGCTGAACCCCATCCTGGTTCCGTCTGTTCTGTGTTCAGTCCATGCTAAGTTCTAGCAAATATTCAAACCCATTTGGACACAAAGCTGCCAGAGTAAACACAAAAGCAAGTTAAAAACAATCCTTTTATCTATGGAGTGAGAGGAACGCTCAATCCAAAAAACTGCATCGTTAACTGGTTGTAGCTGGACTAGACCCAGAACCACCCGCCCCGCTAATCAAATCATCACTTCGACTTTCGGGGGCGACGGTGGCTCAGTTGGTAGAGCGGTTGTCCCCTTATCTGAAGGTTGTTGGTTCGATCCCCGGCCACTGCAGTCCACGTGTTGAAGTGTCCTTGAGCAAGATACTGAACCCCAAGTAGCTCCCAATGGCTGTTCCATTGGTGTGACTGATGGTGATAATGATGGTGAATGATGGTGTGACTGATGGTGAATGATGATGTGAATGATGGGGTGAATGATGGGGTGAATGATGGGGTGATTGATGGTGAATGATGTTGATTGATGGTGATAATGATGGTGAATGATGGTGTGACTGATGGTGAATGATGGTGAATGATGGGGTGAATGATGGGGTGATTGATGGTGAATGGTGATAATGATGGTGAATGATGGTGATAATGATGGTGAATGATGGTGAATGGTTACCGCTCCTGACGATCATGTGGCGCCTTGCATGGCGGCCTGGCCCTATCATCACTGTGTGAATGTGTGATTGCTGCATCACAATGTAATGTAAATGTATACCCCCATAGAGGAAGAACTGGATTGATTTTAGGAAAGGTCTGTTTTATATGTCTGACACTAGGGGGAGCTTTTTACGAATAACAATGTTTTTTCAGCCATAACCTCGTAATTGTTGGTCCGATTTTCTCCCACTTTATAATCTATTTTATCTTTATTCTAAAAGTTCATATTTTACTCACTAGGAGGAGTTTTCTTTTCTTCCTTTTACATAACTTCACATTCGATCTAATTTACTGTTACTGTTTGTCTGCTGTTGCTGCTCCTCAGTCGCCATCTTTGATACATTTTGTAGTTCTTAGAATTTTAGCTGCAAAGTCCTGAGAATGTAATTTATACACAAACACACACTCAGACACACACACACACACTCAGACACACACAGATAATTCTCTCTGAATACCACTACAACGCTGTAACAGCTGATCAACAGCCAGACAATAAGCCAGATGCTGCCGGAGCAGCAGCCGCAGACACACAATCAGACGCTGGGACCCGCTGGGACCCGGTTCTAATCACTTTATTTGTCACAGTTGTAAATAAAAGATGCAGGATATTTTGATGTCCCCGAAAAGTCGGGCATATTATGGAACCATAATTGCCGCCTCAGACGCAAATCCTTTGTGTTAACACGATAACTCAAAAACTATTTCATGGATCATTTTCAAATTATTCCCCCACCAGGAAAAGAACTGGAGCGCTTTTGGGAACAGTTGGGAACAGAAATACTGTTTTGCAGACAAAACTTGTTAACCATGTAGTACGAATTTTTTAATGCATGTGATTCGACACGAGTAAATGTATGTGGAATATATGTTGTACTTTACTCTCATAGTTCATGTTTTCCTCACTAGGAGGAGCTGTTTCCTTAACAGAAAACAGTTTTTAGGACGTCATTTGCTCAGTTTGTCCGATTGACTCCAGATTTGAAGCATGTGATTTAAGTTTAGATCCATCTAATAAAAAGAAAATCTGTGTACTAGCTTCACATTTAATCAATCATGGGGTTTTGATTGCACAACGCATGGCATTGGGGACTTCTCAGGGGCACACAGCCCTGGTTCTTTTAAGCAGTTCTAACAGAGCAGTCAGAGTTGATGTGGACTTTTAGTCCAGAGAGTTCTGCCTTCAGTATCAAGTATTTACCTCGGCGCCTGTAGCCATGCATTCAAAAACCCATCTGGAAGGATGGATCGAAACCTCCTGACCTTCACTTTCATCCGCCTTCGAAAGATGAAATCAAAATGGGATTTGCTCTGCATGTGGGAATGAAGCCATCTGCCATTGGCATCCGTCAGAGTGGATTCTGACAGATGCAGAAAATAACTTGACAGGTCTGATGTTTTTTGATGCATGTCTGTGAAGGCAAAAACAAACCCAGCCAAATTCCTGTTGCCCTCAAGTCATGAAGAAAATATCGGCGCACGCCACAGAGGGATTAAATCTTTTTCCCAAAAATTGCTCATCGGCGTGGGTGACGAGCCGCGCGTCTGCCGGGAAACCGGATCGGCGCCGAGTACAGGACACCCACGTGAAACGTAGAGGCTGAGGAGAGTGAAATGGAATTAGCAGCTAAATGTAGATGCCGTTTTTTCATGTTGTAAACAGATGGATGTAAACAAGCGAATGTGTCAGAATGGTTTCAGGCGGCACACAAGGCAGATGAAGTCGTTTAGTATGAATGTGAACATTGGATCATTCAGCGTTTTTCCTGAAGAGACTTGGACGAGGAAATTCATCCCACTTCTTCTTTTTATGCGTTCATTCTGCAGCTGCAGTGGAGTTGGAGGCAACGGCTCGCTGGGATCTATCTAAAAAGAACAAAGTCTCCTTCCTCTAATGCACAACTTTAAAAACTTTTTATCTTCATCCTTGAACTGTAGGAGAAACCGGAGCATAAAAACCGCAGGCTGTTTTTTTTACTGGGGGTTAGGAGTCGTCCGGCTCCAGCTTTATATTATTAAAAGATAGAAGCAAAAGTGGCTTCGGTGTCCCTGTTTAGCTCTTGGCCAAGAAGGTAAATAAGTCTAGTTTGTCAATGTCAGTCTGTTGGTTTCTTCATTCCACTTGGACATAATTAGACCCAGAAAAGTCAGGGAATATTATGGCGACGTAAACGCCGCCGCCGCCGCCGATCCTTCAGGGTAACGCGATAACTCCTTAATATATAATGGATCATTTTCAACTTTGTACATAGACCTTAGTAAGAGGAAGTACTGGATTGAGTTTGGGCCTTGTCATCATATATTAAGGCCATAATTTGTCAAAGAATGGTTCGATTTCGTCCAAATGTTTATGCGCATGAATCGACTGGAGGAGATCTGTCCTGTTTATGTTGTGATTTACTCCAATAGTTCATATTTTACTCACTAGGGGGAGCTTCTTATGAAGAAAATGTATTTTCCCCATCCACAGATCTTTGTGCTAATTTCAAGATAATTTGATTATGATTTTTAGGATATTTGGTTTCTTTCTGATAATCTGGTTTTTGTCGTGTAATTACACAAGAAATGTAATTTTTTTTCTTTTTCTGCACAAACTCAAAGGAAAAATGTTTTTGG
>VRLP01003299.1:0-66894 GCA_009660295.1 Lophius piscatorius | reverse complement strand
ACAGTGCTGCAAGGATCCTGATGAGAGTTCGTAAACACGAACACATCACCCCTGTTCTTCATTCCCTTCATTGGCTTCCCATCTCCACCAGGATTGATTATAATATCTCCCTCCTCACTCACCAGTGCATCCATGGTAACGCACCCCCCTACCTAAAAGAACTACTCACCCCACTGACCTCAACATGATCCCTCCGTTCTACCCACTCATACCGCCTCCTCCTTCCCCGGACTAAGCTCAGCACCATGGGTGATCGGGCTTTCTGTTCTGCTGCCCCTCGTCTGTGGAATGCCCTCCCTGACCATCTCAGGGCTCCACAGATGACTGACACATTTAAAATAGGACTTAAAACTTTCCTTTTTAGCAGAACCTATAACTTTAATTAACATTGCTGCTTTTTGGTCAGGCTTTTATATAGTTATTATTTTATTTTTTATATTTTATTGATGCTTTTATCTGCTTTTGCTTTGTAGCACTTTGAGATTTGATCCAAAGGTAAAGTGCATTATAAATTAAATGTATTATTATTATTATTATCCATACGTGCCGTGGCCATTAAATTTGCTGTGTCTTCCAGAACAGTGTCAAGAGCTTGAAGGAGATGCCAGTAGACAGGCCAGTACACCAGGAGAGGTGGCGGGGGCTGTAGGAGAGCAACAATCCAGCAGCAGGACCACTATCTGCTCTTTTGTGCAAGGAGAAACAGGAGGAGCACTGCCAGAGCCCTACAAAAGACCTCCAACAGGCCAATCGTGTGCATGTTTCTGCCCAAACTGTCAGAAACAGCCTCCATGAGGGTGGCATGAGGGCCCCACGTGCACAAGTGGGTTCCTATATGACAAAGCCATTGATGCTGTTGACTGGTACGCCCGTTCCCGAGACCTGAATCTTAT
Source organism: Lophius piscatorius (assembly GCA_009660295.1). Classification (NCBI taxonomy): domain Eukaryota; kingdom Metazoa; phylum Chordata; class Actinopteri; order Lophiiformes; family Lophiidae; genus Lophius; species Lophius piscatorius. Next base: position 66,001 of record VRLP01003299.1, on the reverse strand, counting down.
CGAGCACAACTGGGAAATCATGTATCGTTGCATCCACTGCCGTCCATGTCGCACCACTGTCTGACTGTCCAGGAGCTGACTGATGCCCTGATCCAGGTCTGGGGGGAGATCCCCCAGGAGACCATCCGTCGTCTCATCAGTTGCATTCCCAGACATTGTAGGGATTGTATACGGGCACAAGGAGTGAGTTGTCTTGAGGAAATTCGAGTTGAATCAACCTCGGATCTAACTTTTCCACTTTGATTTCAGTATGATTCTTAAACCAGTCCTCAATGGGTTCATAATTTTGGTTACTATTGATCGTTCTTACGTCATTTTGTACTCAACAAATGACACTATGTAATCAATAAAGATTTACAGTTGGAATATTTCATTCATCTAGATCTGGGATGTGGGATTTCAGTGTTCCCTAATACCCTGTGTGATGTTACCATAAAACATTACAGCCTCATACTGACTTTCTCATCTTTTACTACCTCAGCTGCTGAAGGTGCAGAAAAACAGTTTCTCATTATTCTTATATAACTTTTATACAGAACAAATAAAAGTGCACCTACCCCTCACTGAATAGGCTGTGTAAATGGGGCTGTTAAGCTAATTTTAATTTAAGTATTCTTTATGAAGAAGACTAAAGTGTCCAGACTTTTAGTTGACTAAAACTCAAGACAAAACAGATACAGAATAATGTTGACAAAATAAGCCAAAAAATAGAAGAACATTTTACACAGGACATACTCTAAAATGATAATAGCTTACAGAATTATCTCTATTATTCATGGGATGAGCTAAATCAATTGTTTCCTCTTTTGTTGTCAAGCACATGTCACTGTTGTTAATCTTTTTTTATCATGCAACCCCGTGTGCAGTCAAGAATTGTTTGGGTATTCCTTTTGACAAGCTACATCTTTTGCTATTAGCTATATAGACTCTTCTAGATGATCACATGGTTTCTTGACCGGAGTGTTGACATGTCTCAGCTAATGGCTGTGAATTCATTCCAGCCTGACAGGCCATGATAATGCCGACATTCAAAATTGAAATATAATCATAGGTATTAGCTCCAGGAAAATAAGTGAACAGAAGTGAAGGGCTCTCAGGGGACCAAAGAGGTCTCGGACATATTTATTTCTGGCGGATGCACATCGAGAAGGAATAAAAATTAGTAGCACAAATGTTAACCAGTTAGAAGCAGTAGTGCCATCCCAAAACCTGATTCATCTTCCTCAGAAATCCCTCAAGCCAGATTGGAGCAGTATATAGTTTATAGACCTTATTTAACTTTCATAAATTAGGCTCTGGCTTTACATAAATTACGTATGTCAGTTTGCAATCTAAAACACTTTATACAAGTCAGATTGTGACCTTATATACTAAATAAACATCAGAATGTGGCCTTATAAACTTTACATATGTCAGAATGAGGTTTTATAGCTTTCCCATAAGTCAGAATGTGACCTTATTTAACTTTCGTAAGTTAGGATGTGGCTTTACATAAATTACATATATCGGATTGCATCCAATGCACTTTATATAAGTCAGATTGTGGCCATATATACTCAATTTAAGTCAGATTGTGACCTTATATACTAAATGTAAATAAGATTTATAGATTTATTTTCCATAAGTCAGACTGTGGCCTTACAGACTTTCCATAAGTCAGAATGAGGTCTTACATAATTAACATGAATTGGACTGCGGCCTTTTTGCTCGCTATTTGTGCTTTCTAAAATGAAACCAGCTTCATCTGTGTTTGGAGTCACAACACAGGTGGTTTCTGCTTCAGCAGAGAAAGGTCAGACTTATCAGAGTAAACACACTGATTAACCACACTGGGGCAATTACAAAATGAATGAGTAAAAACAAATGGTTAAAAAAACCCCAACCTTCACATGAACAAAGAGCATTTCTTCAAAAACCGAAAAGGGAATTCGATTTAAGAAGCATAAAGGAGCTCATACTCAGATGGTTTATTGAATCAGATATAACACAAAGGGAAATTATCACGAGTGAAATTGGTTGAGCCCATCTCAAACACATACAGATAAAGTTCTTAATTAAACTCAGATGAAGATTGCCTAAAATCTAAAGAGGAAGGTTATCTCCTCCCGACAGGACTGCTGCCCCAGGTGAAGAGGGTAATGAGATTGAGTCCAGGCTTTAATAGAGGGGAGATCAGGTGCACTCTATGAGGCATATGAGTGGGGACAAAAATAAGAACTTGGTTAGTTAATTAGTGATGGGTAGAGGAGTAGAAAGCAAGTTTTAGGAGGTGAGGTAGGAGATAAAAGAAAGAGGGAATTATGAGGAATCCTTGTGTCCATTTCACCCTATGAGAAAGAGTGATACTTATATATAATTAATTATTCATTATTTCATTTGAACACTAATTCATTTTCAAATCTGTGTTTTAAAAATCCATATACGTAATAAAGTCAGGACAGGGTACCCACTGAAGAACTCCTCTTTCCCGAGGATACATAGTAATTACTGGAAAAGTTTAATTTCACAACATTTATCCTGCGACTTTAAACCTGTGATGGGAGATCTGTATTAAATGAAACTAAACTCATACGTCTACATTCCCAATCTGTCGGTGATTGCATTTACAGAACAGAAGGTTGAGGAAAGAAAAAGTTTTTCCTCCTAATCTGCTGTGCATGATTTATTACCAGAGGGATGCCCACCATACCTCATCTCATCTTCAGCTTTCATGTTCCCCTCTGGACATACGGCAGGATTCTTCTCTTCATCATGAAGACATATAGAATATAGAAGCATAGAAAAACACCATTCTATTTTAAAGAGTAAAATCTTATCTGCTGACATTTTCTACGTGTGCCTGGCTGTTGTCATGTTAAGCATTGTACTTAATTTCATTCCCTTATGTGAAGGTTGTTGTGTATAGTGAGTGATTATATTATATCATCATACCATCAGTGTTAAAGTGTGATGTATAGTGTCATTCCCTGCACACTCACAGAGCTCGTCAAAAGGGGTCAGAAGTTCAAAGAGACTAGACTTTTGATGTACCCGGACATGTTCACGGTTTTTAAGCCTGCGGTGGAGTCAGTGCATGCAAAGGTCAGTGCAGGAAGTGTCTGCCATCATCAACAGTCCAGAGAAGAAGAAGAAGAGGAAGATGAGTGTTCAGCAGAAGGTGTAATTGTTTTGTTTCAGGTCTTGCAGGAGATTTCTTGGTCAACCACTTCCACTTTCTCTGTCGCCTGTTTTGACACATTCGGTAGCGCTGTCGTAGCTGTGCGATGTTCGACTTTGTTGCATGAGACAGCTGCAATTTTAGTTTTAGTTTATTTTGACACAGATCTCTGGCAGAGGTGACTAAACACGTTTTTTTTTTTTAAACGCTTAACCTTAAGCCTGTGATACAAATAAATTACCAGTCACTCAGCAATCGTCCAGGCATGGTAGATGCAGGTGAGAAAGTAAGCAGAGTTTGATCTAATGACACTTTATCTTAAAACCAGGTGTACAGTCTTATCCCTGACAGGAAGAGTATATCCATGAAATCTCCCAAACCTCTGCATTGTACAAGCAATCCCCCTGATTGAACTCCTCAAACCAGATGTAAAGGTATGCCTTAAAAGATGCTCCGCCTCGTGAGTAAAATATGAACTTTTAGATTAAATACGATATACACAAGATAGATTTCAAGTCGATTGATGTTCACCAAATTAAGGCGTGAAAACTTTTGGAGATAAAGCTCCCCCTAGTGTTGGTAATATAAAATTTCCCATTCCCATAATCAATCCAATTCTTCCTATCACTAAGGTCTATGTGCGCATAAAATTTGAAAAATAGTTTCAAATTTTTTTTTAGAGGTGAGTTTAGTTTTCACGCTTATATACAAAGGCTCTGAGGGATGAATGAAGTGGCCACAATGATTCAATGGTATCCCTGACTTGTAGGCGATATGATTACAAGTGTTTTGGCAACCTTTCATGTGATATAAAGTCTAAAACTATGAATACTTGAAGGAGACACGGTATATGTTCTCGGTTTTCACCAGATTCATGTGACCATTGGCCGTCTCCTCCTGTGGTGACTTGATTGTTACCCTGAGCACAATGACTCTCGACATGACACACTCCACTGAGCTACCCACTACTCCATCCTACTGCCTATCTATGTGCGTTATTACTGAATATTTCACTCTAAGACCATGGATATTAATCTCCTGCGATAGAAACCACCACCGTTTTGTCGTCAGATCATTCATACAGTGATGATAGAGATGGGAAGGCGCCACTTGATCGTCAGGAGAAGTAACCATTCACATACCAATGGAACACCTTTGGGGTATCTTACTCAAGGACATTTCAACATATGGACCACAGTTGTCACGGATTAAAGCACCAACCTTCAGATAGTTGGACAACCCCTCTACCCACTGAGCCACTGTCGCCCGCCTTGGTGAGATCCAACAGAACAGGTCTGCCTAGAACAGGTCTGTCGGTTCTAACATGAAAATTAGGATCATGACTAATAATGATTGAATGTATACAAATATATAAAAAGGCTAAGGAGAGAAAAATACTTAGGATTGAAAAAGTGCGTGCATGCGTGACTGTGTGTGTGTTTGTGTGTGTGTGTGTGTGTGAGAGATATGCTTTGGTCAGCCGAAACAAACCCTTCTCTTGGTGAATGGAAGATTTTGCTCCTCGAGAGAAGAATGCAAAACAAAACAATTCACCACTACTGAGTAAACCAAATAATCTGGTCTGCCAAAATGTATTTCACAGCCTGAGGGAAAAAAAGAATGTCTCTTAGAAATCCACTTTTTTGAAGTTGTAAAATAGTCCAAAGTCTACTGGACATAGGGGTCCACTCAGTGTCTCCCAATTGGTATAATCCCTCTTTCTATAGTTTCCTCCTGGGGCAGTGTAGTTTATGGCCCTCTGCAAGCCTTTCCTCCCTACTCTCTTGATCTCTCCTCTCAGATTTCAAATCTTTACCTTGTAAGCAAAACAATAAATAATCATACTGCATCATTTGCATTCAATCAATGAGACTCTTAGCACTCCAAAACTTGACATTCCAAGTTATATCTTTCAACCTTTCAAATTCAAAATAATCTTTCTGCACTCCATCAACCAGATCTCTTTGTGTGTGTTATGCCTCCTTTGATCACAAAACATGTTCAGAGGTTTAACAGTTAACATATTAAGTAGGAATACCATTGAATGAATTAAAATATATGTGCTTGATGCTGTAGATTATATATGAGTTATATAACATTTTATACCAGTGCTCTGTGTTTTGGTTGGTTCATAAATGGTCAACAGTAGCTGTAAGACAGATTCTCAGTCTTTCTCGACAACATGTTATTATATCATCATATGAATGAATAAAAACTAAAGATTAAAAACATAATAATAAAAGATGTGACTACCCACACATAAAACATTTCTGCTAAGATTTATTGATATACAGAATTACGTTATGTGAGAAATTAAGCATGGACAGCATCGTCCAATGGTCTCTGTGGAGTGGCTGTATAAAAGGATGGAAGAGAAGAGAAGAGATGGAAAGCACTGGGAAGAGTGTGCTAGGAGCATCTTTCGGGATTACCAGGTCATATTCATGGAGTATCGTAGTTTATTCTTTGTAATCATGGCTGAATTATTCAACAGCTTTTTCTCCAGAAAACGTTTTGTTTCTTTTTTCTTTCATCAGCTGAGAAAATAAGGCCATCAGCGAACCTCCTCCAGACAAGTATCTTAGTAACTCTAAGGTGGGAAATATGCTCTTTCTTACAAACAACAAGAACAGAAACAACACACACACAGACACACACACACACTCACGCACGCACTCACGCACACACACACACACACTCAACATGAAGAAAATCACACGTGCCACCATAGATTTCTATTAAACACACCATCCTGATAAACATCTAATTAATTAATAAATGTTAGATTAGAATCCAAACAAATGAGTCTGCCACAAAACACACAACATGTCTGTTCCCGAAAAATGTCTACATACATATGCGAGCATTGTGTGTGTTATCATTCTGATGCAGGTGCACAGCTGGGTCGACAGAGACATGAAACACAAACAACAGTGTGTTTTAAACAGCAGGGATGAGGCAGGCCGTTTTACCTGTCAACTCTGTGATCTGCATAACTCACCTGGACCCACTTGTCTCACACACACACACACACACACTCACACAATTACACTCAAACACACGCACACATACACTTAAGCCACCATGGCTGAGCGTCTGGAGGGACAGACAAACTGACAGATCCTCTGAACGACTGACTGGGTCTCTGTCACCAGCTGTCTTGAATGCATTACCAACCCGTCTGGACCGTCCCCAGGCTGTGATAGCAGCCTCGCCTCAGTCTCCTGGCGAGCTATGCATCATTAGCTGCCATCTTGGCCCTAACAATCACTGCATCCCCCAGAACTAGAGGAAGGCCGCAGATAGCCTCCATGGAAGGGCCAGTTTAAGGGCATGTAACAGGATTTGAGGATGGTTGTCATTATTTTAGTTTCGACTGTGAGGCTCCAAATTAATTTATATAAGGCTACAACCAGTTAGTTATTCACTGTGTTTTAAATTCATGACGATGTACAATCAATGTACTGCATACAGCCTACACAGTTTGAAGCTTTGAAACAAGAAAAGAGTAGAACAAATTAAGTGCCTGCTTGCCATAATGAGTCCCAAATGATTGTATTCTATTATCATAGCTGTTACTATTATTGTTGATGCAGATGTTTGTGTTAACTTTTCTAACCAAAAGACAGATTACGGCCAAATTTGGTGTATATGAATCAACACATGGAGATCTATCTAGTGAATATGATATTTGAAACTAGTAGTTCTTACTAGTGTTCTATTAATAGTATTTTACTCACTTTCTTTTTTTTTTAAAACACTGCTTTCTGGACATAATTCAAAAAACTTTTTCCCACAAAAGTTTTTGGGCCATAATTTCTCAAATGTTGGTCCGATTTAGTCCAAATTTGATGCATAAGAATTGACTTAGCATTGTGTTTTATTCCAAAAAAATCATATTTTCCTCACTTTTTTACAAACCCAACCTCCTAGCCGTTGGTCCAATTTAGATAAAAATTTGGTGAATATATGAATAGATTGGAAGAGATCAATAATATTTGACTCTAGCAGATCGATCATACTTTACTCACTAGGTGGAGCTTTTTTTTTTTTTGAAGTACACTGTTTTTCTGACATAATTTCACATTTAATTCGAGGAGTTTAATCAGGGGGATAGCTTGTACAACAAAGGAGGTTGGCATCTTTCTACCAATAGATCCACTATTCCTCCTTTTCACGTGTCCAAACCATCTCAATCATACCTCTCTCACTAAATATGGCTGTCCCTCTGAGGTGCTTGTTTCAAATCCTCTCCATCCTCATTACTCCGAAAGAATATCTCAACATGTTTAACACTCTGCCACCTCCACGTCTACTTCCTGTTGTTTGGTCAGAGCCACCATATCTAAGGCATCCAGCAGGGCTGGACTCACAACCATCTTGCAAGTTACTCCCTTCACTCTTGCTGCGACTATCTTAAGCTGGCCTCTCTTACTTTATCTCCAAGACATCTAACCTGGGTTGTCCCTCTGATGTGCTCGTTTCTAATCCGGTCCATCCTCATCACTCCTAATCTAACAGAAACAACAAAAACCCTCACACAATGGCATGTTTGTGAAATGCCTGAAAAAACAAAAAACTATCTAAGTGTCCGACCAGTTGCTGTTACGCACAACAGCTTACAAGGGAACTGCAGTACTGTCACACCTAGAAGAGTCTCTCTTGAGCACTGCAAGACTGTTTCCTGCTGGGGATATGACCAGCGGAGGTAATAACTCCCTAACTAAAATATACTTCAAGGGAAGCTGCATCCCAACAGGCAGGAATACTACGGCAGGGTAAAGTATTGCTACTGGTGGCAGTACATTTGGATTATTCTCTATACAACATTTTGCAGTCACTTTATCAATCACAGATTACAAAGCCCTGAACACCGCTTTAACCCCAAACCTCCTGTCATTTCATTAATTAGTAAGAAAGAAAATGCCTTCCAAAAGTGGAATTTCTGCTGATAAAACTGGTAAATCAAATTTAGTGACATTAGTTTCAATATGGAAAACTATATATACACCACCTTAATTTTCTCATAGTTGTGTTCAGATTCCAAACATCATTTAAAGCATGTGCTATCAATATGTAACTGGGGGAGGATGTTCTGTAATAATCTTTACATCCATGCCAACTGCCCGAGTAAGTAATAAGTTAGTCTTTTTCTTTGATGCCTTCCTCTTTTAATACATCTATGTCCATGCAATGAACGGTAAATGTAGATGGACACAATATGGTACATTTGCAATAAATATAATATATAAAATATGATCTTCCCAAGTGATATGGCCAGGTGTATTAACAATTAACCACTGATAATTATCCAAATAGTCAAAATGTCCATTTAAGAGTTAAAAAGCCCAAATGTGCTCAGTATAGATGAGTTCAGTGAGCTTGAGTTCGGGTTCACAGTCTTCTGTACTCCAGGTGGGATAACTCATGTAATCTGTTTTTAAGAAACTACACCTTCTTGGAAGATCTGTTGCCATCCCACTCCATCAACACTTTGTGAAGTAGCTCAGGACGTTTGCCACGTCTTTTAAATCTTGCAGCACTTCGAGTCCCTCAGTTACAATGGTTACATCCTCAGGCTCATCTGTGAGCTCCACTCCTCCATGTTGGATTACGGAGTCTCAAGTCCTTCTTCGTAACTTCTCTTGGTGCATCAGGATCAACGTCCAAATAATGAATCTAATTTTCTCAAATGATCTATTTATTCTCACACAATTGTAAAGACTCTCATAACAAAATCTCCAGGTTTCTAAGGAGTTTTGGTTTGCCAAAATAACAGCTCAAAGGCCAAATATACTCATAAATGCCTGCAGTTGCAAATTCTTTCATTTGAGAAACTGGAAGAAGTTTATAATTTCAGCTCTGAATTAGAAAATTTGAACATTTACACTTGCATTGCCATCAGTGTCCAAATCAAATCAATGTGACATCCAAACACACTTAACCCTTGTATGGTGTTCGGGTCTATTGGACCCGTTTTCATTTTTGATCAAGGAAAAATGATACGATTAATAATTTTTTCAAACCCAGACTTATTGGCCTTTTCTGTGAAGAACATATACCAGAACACATTTTCATTTACCACACACTGTACACCCACCCCACACATACACAAAAGAAGAAGCTGACCATGGTGGGAACGAACTGGAAAAATAAGTTCGAGCTCCCACCCCAACTGCTGACTACAGAGAACAGGAGCCTGTCAAGTCTTCCAAGTTTGTGTACACGGCTGACACGTCCCTGGTATCCTAAGTGCCATAGAAAGGCCAGAATGTGGTACTCATGAGTACACTGCACAGGGATGGGGGAATCTGTGGCCAGGAGCATCATGGATTATAATGCCACAAAAGGAGGGGTGGACAACATGGATAAGCTGGTGACTGCAAAAGGAGGACCCTACGCTGGCCACTGTTGACATTCTTTGACCCATCATCTGGATGGCACTAAACCCAGAGCGGAACAGAGGGATGTTCCAGAGGAGGCGCCTCTTTCTCGAGGAACTGGGAAAGGCACTGGTGAGACCTCAAATCCAGAGAAGACAACGTGCTCCACGAACCCCAGCCTGTGCAGACATTATGAGGAGGATTCAGCAGGAGGATGCTGGTACCCCATCCAACCAACCTACAGCCTGAAGAAAGTGTTTGAAGCTGTTGCAGTATATGTCTGAGACACATGCCTTGCGAGGGAGAGAGGCGTTAGTAAAATTCCGGATCTTTTCATTATTCTAGTTTGCGGCCAGCAGCAACAAAAAGAAGCGCTGCAAAGTGTTTGGACTCAAGACGGACAGAAAAACACAATATACATGCATCAAGTACAAGAAGAACGTATGCACACACACACATTAAAACTCTGGCCCTCACGTGTTGTGTAGGCTGGTATGAATAGGCAATGTGTTCAATGGGGCTGATGTGTTTTCTAGACTGATACGGTTACTGTAAGTGTTCAGCTTGTGTTGTATAAACTGACCTGAATGGGTTCAATTTCTAATGAATTTCAAATAAATAAAAATCTATTATTTTGAAAAACCTTGCTTTATTTGTAAATATGTTTTTTTTGCTCGTATCTTGATTATTATAATTGATTTTCTTTTTGTATTACATTTAATAGAAAAACAAACAAAAAATGAGCAACACTTTATTCATATTTATTCAAATGTGATCTAACAAAGGTGAAGGGCGGATATTAACCATATATGCTGTTTATATTGCTTGCAATTTGGATGAAGTAAACATCTTTTGAGTACTTTAACATACAGTTGTTTGATAGTGTTGAAATAAAAACCCAAAAATACAACGGGTCCACCAGAACCACCAACACTGGCTGAATGGCAAAAGTATGAACACCACACAAGGATTATGTCAAGTGAACAGAACTGTGTTCTGAAGTGACCCTGACCGAAAAAAAAAGCATCGACATAGAAAAGTAGGAAATCCCTGTTTCAACTAGGGAGGTTAGGAATAGTCGTTTTTACAATTAACCGCCATTATTAAGGTCACGCTGGACTAATCATAAGAATTCTGTTAACTCTTGCGAAACATGTTTATGTGTGATGTCCGATGAAACTCTCTCTTTTCGAGTCAGGTATGTGCATTGGTGTGTGTGCTAAAACTGCGCAGCAAACCAATTCAATGACAGAGGGAACTGAAACTCCAGATTTCTATCCACCAAAGCCTGTAAGTGTGTGGGTATATTCGGGAGCCATTTAACATTTTTGTCACGGAGGATAATGAGTTGGAAACAGGAAAATTTCAATTAGGGAAAGTGATCATGGGAACCCAAAGTTAATTGATGTGTGTGTGTAAAATTATGCTAGCCTGTGTTGTCAGATCCCCCAGAGGAACTTCTGTAGCAAAAACTGCTGAAAAAGTTCCTGCTGGTCTTGATAGAAAAAGGGGTCAGAACACAGTGACATCACAGGGCAGTTTTGGCGCCTTCACAAAATTACGCAGGTAGTTTTAATATTATGGCAGATTGGTGTGGACGTAGTGTACATAAGCCGTCTTACCTAAACACACCTCTGGAAGTATAAGTTGATATTATGCCACGGACAACACTGACACACAAGCATCAAACAACAGACAGCTTTGGGAAATCTTTGCTCAGTTTTTCCTGCCATTGTGTCAATAATCATGAAAACTTTGATAATTTGTCTGACAATCATTGTGAAACGGCAAAAGCTGCTGGAAAATGAGCCACTGACTGATATCATACATATGTTTACTACCAAAGTGAAGTATAACCATGAATCTATCTGCCATCCATCAAGTTTTATTCATATCGCTGGTTGCGATGCTCGCTGACGATTCGTTACCCTCTCCAGTTATCACTGGGGGATGGGGGCCCCCGAAGCGTTCTCAGATGAAATATGAAATTCCTTCAGCGAGTTCTGTCTCCATCCAGGTTTAAATTTGTGTTTGTTTGTTAATTTTCAGCCGCTTTCATGTTCCCTTATTGCCTATAATTGAAAATAAAAAACTTTTCATTATCATTACGTCACATTGAAAATACGACAAAAATAGTAGATACATTCACTCAGGAAGCAGAATTTGTTAAGCCTGGTTTTTGAAATACTCCCCTGTCTGAGGAACGCCAGATCGCTAAAACCACAGAGCTCGAGTCGCACCAAATATCTTATTTTGAAATTTTTAATTTTATTATTTATTTTTTTGGGTTGTACAACCGAGGGTTTGCAAAATGCCTTTATTTTGAAAAATATATTTTTTGTAATTGTTTATTATTTAATTTAATAAAATATTAGTTATTTTGAAAACCGTTCTGTACATGTAGTTTAGTTATATGTTTTTATTTCTGCAAGTTTAACGTTGTATGTTTGTACTGAGAAATTTATATTTCGAATAGATCAGTGTTATGTGCATCCTCCATGATAAACGTTATATCGTAACCAAATCTCAAATCACAATATTGTCCACTATCAGCGCAATATGACTTTTTCCCCAAATCGTACAGCCTGGGAGCCACAGACATGCTTCGGAAATCTGGAATTCAGAAAGGGGGAGCCTTTATCACACAATGAACATTATGCAAAAATTTAATAAAAATTAAGTTGACCCTCCGGAATATTTTTCAATGTTGAAACCACAGTAAGGTAAAACAAAGAGTGTCAATTCTACTTCCTCACAACATGGTATCCCTGGTGTTTGATTTTATAAATTTATTTGGGAAAATTTGATTTTTTTTCTCTCCAATTATTCCACAATCTTTACCATGTCTGTCTCATCTTTTCTCAGTCCTCTACCAATTCATTTAATTTAACTTTAATTTTTACCACTTGTAAATGTGGTAGTATTTAAAAATCCACGGTCTTGATATTTATTTCCAACTAAAATTGACATTACATAAACTGTACTGGTGTGGATGAAGCATTGTTGGCTTGAACTTAAAATTACTAATATGGCAGTACATACATCTGAAATTATAAAAAAAACCCGATTGAAACAACAAGAGGAAGTCTAACATGAAAGGCAGAAAGACAAACACTTAATCCAGTGCTGACGTAGCAGAGTTGTATGCAGGGTCAGAAAGGCGTCTCCTCTCAAGCCCTGGAGACTTTCATTCAGCCACTGGTAATGTTGTTCTTCCAGCCACAGCATCCTGTCATGTTGCAGTGTGGCTGCTTCCCTCAGGTGCTGCTCTAAGTAACTCAGTGAAGTAGAGCAGCGTAGGAGGGGGCTACTACACTACATTAAGTGTGTGTGTGTGTGTGTGTGTGTGTGGGGGGGGGGGGGTCGTCAATTATACACACCATGCTGACATCAACGTACTAGCTAATTGACAAGAGGGGATTTACCTGCTGTTTACCAAATCCTCTTTGGGCTCAGACTGAGTAAAACAGTCAGAGTGTGAATGAATACAATCACATCCTCTTAGACACTTACCAGATCCACCTAAGTGAGGATTAGAGAGACTTTAGTGCTCTGTAAAGATATGCATGACATGCAACCGTCCAATTAAAACCTGCGATAAAAAGATTCTCATTGTATAGACCTCAGAGGTTTCAAGTAAAGGAATTTACTCCAGGATACAGACTGTGTGTATGTGATTTTACTAAAACGTATTGGACTCTTAAGTCAGGACGAGTATACTGGCCTGGATGGCAGCGAGGTCCAAACACTGGTTCTGAGGAGAAAAAACAGATTATTAAAGGTTTTGAATCATCAATAGGAAATACTAAATATAGTCTAGAGGTCTACCACGATGGTCACAGATGATCAGCCTATGCATTGAAGTAGAAACCCGGGTTATATACTGCAGGGTTTAATGGTGGATGGGTGGATTGAACACAGGTGTGGTGAAGATAAGCCCACATCAGCAGGAGCAGTCACAGCCGGAGAAAGAGAGAGGCTGAGGAGAAGGGGAAACCGCTGGAGAGGAAGGCACCATTCCAATTTCTATGCAGACTATGGAACCACATTCATGTTGGCAAAATTTTTGTCTTATGTTAGCCTGACCAAAGTGCAATTCAAACATTTGTGAATCTGTTTGAGTTATAATAACGTGTTTTGAATTTGAATACGATATTCTGAATCAGATCAGTGCACCATGTCTTTGGATTTAGTAATATAAAATATGATAAAACTGCCCAGTCTTGATTCTAAAGGGTATTTGTTTATGAGAGTAAGTCCTCTTCACCATGTGTCTGTGATACAGTCACTCAGAATGTATCTACTCATTCACGTAGTATTTTTCAATCATTCTCTGAGGGCGCAGCGTTTCTCTGTATTTTATATACTCTCATGAGTGCATTAAAACCTCCAGTTCAGATGGCGTGAAGCATGGCGACCATAGCGTCTCAGTGGTTGCCACGGTGAATATCAGTATCTGAGCTGCATTGTTGCTGGTCAGTCCTCGTGCTTAAATTTAAGTCAAATGAATAAACTCAGAGTTGATTAAACAACCTCAGATCAGCTGTTCCGGAACCAAAAACTCAAACTTTCTCATCTCAAAGGTTTATCATGTTAAACCCGCTTCCAGAAATAAACCCCAGGTGATTCTCACTCGTTAACTGTGTTTGACGTCCATGATGGTCCTCCTGGATTCTGCTGTGGGCTGAACAGTAGTTTAAGTTGTTTTTTGTACGGTTAGATGGGATCTACACTGTTCTAACCTTAGAGAACATCAAACGTGTCAGATATAATGGGCAGACTATAATCTCTGTGTTCCAGAGATTATTTTATCAGATAACCATCCTTATGAAGAAGATGATGTTGGGGGCTTGCTGACAAAGTGCAAGTCCATCTTGGTGAGTTTGTGACTGGTCCACTTTATGATCCAAAGTTCTCCTGGTCAAAATGACTAACGTGAACTGAATTTTTGAAATTTCTTTATAAATATTTTCTAAAATGATCCAAATGTAAAGTGCATTATAAATTAAATGTATTATTATTATTATTATTATTATTATTATTATGTCTTCAAATTTCTTAGAATCAGCATAAATCTGTTATTAATGATAACGATTCGATTTCATTAGATAGAAAAATAAGATTTCTAAAATATGTCTGGCTGAAGAGAAAGTAAAATTAATTTGGTTGCAACTATTGAGATTCGTTGTTATAGGATTAACAGGAAATTACATGAAATGTATTTAAAAACACAAGGTTTATTAGACCATTACATAAATCTTATTTTTACTTGTATCATTCATGTTTTAATGGCAGATATGCATCACATTAGGTGCATTAGTTGATTAATATTAAAATGACGTAATCCAGATGCAGGTAAATTAAATATGTAAATAAAATACATAAATCCTAAATATGAGGATTAAATATTTCTTCGAGTGAAAGCTGGTTGCTGGAAATGATTCTTCCTCTCATAAAGCTGGGATGGACTCGACAGTATAGCCTGATATCATTGATGAGCATTTTGCGGTGCTAGGAGCAACAAATCGATGGTTGTTTTGTTGGTCGTAAACCCCGAGGCAAACGCTCACGGCAGCTGTATAACATGTCTCATAGTAAATTCATGGGTAATGTCAAATCAAACTAAGAACCTCCTCCTCTCCATATCATCCGTTATACTCTACTCACTTCTTATTCCTTGTCTTCTGTCTTTATTTTCTCTCTCATCTCGCTCCTCTCATCCAGCCACCAAGGCTCAGAGGAGCGTCATTGTGGAGCATCTCCAAGCTCAGGTCTCCAGACACACGTAAGTCACTCTTCTGGGGCAGAGGGACAAAGCCAGACATGGAACATTAGCAATGAGCAACATGAACAACAGAAATAATAGCAGCATTCTTGCTGAAGGAGACAAACTCATTAATGTCTACCTGTTACAGGTGTCTTTAAGAAGTCTGTTATCATTCTGCTGCAATGCTGTCGATATGAAACTGTGAAATTGCTCATAGTGGTACTCCTTCATGGTGGAACCGGAGCATATAAATATAGTCGATCGTAAGTAAAAAGTGAGTACTCTGAAATAGGGTCCCTCCATGGCTTAGAGGTTAGGATACCAATCATTAAATGCAATATCCCAAGTCCGAGTCTGTCCCTCTTCCACTGTATTCACTCTGCTAAATTAAATAATGACTTATTGACTTTACTCACTTAAAACTCACACTCCTCACTTTGATGAAAGGCGGGGGAAAGAGCGACTTCTCTGTGAGAAAAGAGCTTCAAGCAGCTTTTCAGACGACAAACTCTAGTCTCCAGTCGTCTACCAGTGGATCAGCTCCAGGTTCCTCCCCCGAGGATGTCACAGAGAATCCTCTCTTGTCTCCAGCCTCAGGAGGGAGTGATCCTTGTTTGCAAATATTGATGGAACCATAATGTTTAAGCTGAGCATTTGGAATATCCAGGGGTAGAAATCTGGAGCTCATAATTCAGAGTCATTGGGGTGGCCCAAACTCCTTATGGCTAGAGCAGCTATAAAAAAGACAAAAGGACAAAAAGGTTTGGTGGTGGATTCTTCTGCGTGCTCTGCTTAATGAGAGATTGATTATTTTAGAAAATCAAAAACAATGTTGGTGGCAACATAGCAAAAAATTAGTTGACGTGACTCAAAATATTTCAATATATAATAGATATATAACACTATCTAGAAAGTGCTTGGAGTGAAAAAATGATCTGATCTGATCAAAATAATATATTATTGTGATCAGAATCAAGCAGAATTAGTAGTGGATTTTATTTAGACATGTTCATTTATTATATCCAATTATATACAGAAAAGTTTGGAATATGATGGATTTTTCATCGCAACTACCAACGCCACAGATACTTCGTGCTAGCACAATAATTCAAAAAAAATTCAAGTTCAAATTCAAGGATCATTTTCAAATTTCATATCCACAGAAAACCTCAATGCAAGGAAGATCTGGATTGATTTTGGGAAAAGTTTTTTTATAATTCCGACACTAGGGCGAGCTTTTTGTCTTAAGACTCGAGGAGATCTATCTTGCATATGTCATATTTTACTCTACTAGTTCATCTTCTACTCATTATGGGGAGCGTTTTTATGAAAAATACTTTTTCAGACTTCACATTTAATACAAGGAGCTCAATCGGGGGGATCGCTTGAATAACGCAAGGGATTGAAGGCTTTCACAGATAGTACATAGTTCCACAAACTTAAGCTGAAATGATGTTATCAGCCATAATAACCTGCTATCTATGGCGATTCTTTATCATTCAAATATCTTTTTCAGGGAAAACATTAGATAAAAGGGCCATGATCACTCTCGTGATAACATGCTAGGGAGGGAGGGCTGTCTGGGCCATGGACTGATGGTTGCTGCATCCTGTTCCCGCCGCTGATGGCAGCAGTTTGGATTGTGTGACAACCATATGTGTGAATATTATGAGAAAAATTAATACCAGCAAATCAACATTCCTCCTCCATGCTGTTATTATATCGAAGGTTGCAAAGGTGGAGGGAATTGGTACCAAACGATGACTCATATACAAAGAGATTAAGGAACGGAAATGGCTATTTCTTGTACAAAGTTCAAAAACACAATTATTACAACAAGGTTTAGCAAGTTATGAGCACTCGGTCAAAGAAGGATTGAATTTCTCAGATTAGACATATTTGGCTAAATCAACAACAATCTGTACCGCTGAGATAGTGATACTCTCATAACATATTACTTTAAGATTGTTTGCTCACGAGTTTGTTTTGCAGAAGTCTGAGTTTTAACCACATCTTCAAAAATCTGTCCTCATCAGCATGTTACACAACAGTTATGTATAATTCAACATCTTCTTTTCTCTGACTTGCAAAGGTAATCACTAATTTGTTTTGAGTCATCATCATCAAATGTCTAAAGAAGCAACGGTTTAGTTATTACCAAACACCAGAGTGTTGAGAAAACTGAAGAAGCTATACAACATGAATGATGTCACATCAACGACAAATTAAACATTTTCAATTCATGTTAAAAGCTGAACAACAAAATATAAATCTGTTTAGAAAGGCTGTTTAGAAAGTGTTTTGGGATTTTAGCGCCTTCTGGAAATAAAGTATTTGTAGTTAAAGTGATATCTTTTTGTATTTCTATCCTCTAATGTAATTAAAGTTTCCTAGAGTAGTTTTCTTCTTTGCAAACTTGGGTAGAAACGTTTCCTTATCAATGCAGGGATGGATAAAGGACTTAAAACTTTACTTGAGTGAAATTACTTATACCACACTGTGGAACTCCCATGATGCACTGCATTCTCTCTCCTTTTCTGTATCTCTCCCTCTCTCTCCATGTATTGATATCTCATCACTGCATACTCCTTTTTCACAGGGCATATATTTAGGGCTGGCTCAGGCTTGTCCTGGACCAGCTCTTAGTTATGCTGCCACGGAATAAACTTCCTCTATTTCTAAATCATTTGTTGCTAAATTCATGCCCCATAATGCACAACTGACTATATTCCCTCCTCGGAGTCCATGTGCCCGGGGGTCTTTGTGTTTTATCTCCCCGCAGGCTCCCAGGAATGATGGTTCCCCCGATCGTGGTCGCATCTACTGCCGAGGGCCTGCTGGACGCCATCTTCTACTGCTATCACTAATAATCCTATATCCAATACTTAGTACCACTACTACTATTGAATATGTATATTGTAGTACCACTACTACTGTATGTACTGTAATACATCCCCACATACCATCATCATTGCTAGAACTGTATACAATGTGCTTATTTTCTGTCTATTGCCCCTCTGTCCGTCCTGGAAGAGGGATCCCTCCTCTATGTCTCTTACTGAGGTTTTTTCCCTTTCTTCCCCTGTTAAAAGGGATTTCGGGGAGCTGTTCCTTACGCGGACCGGGGGTCTAAGGACAGAGGATGTTTCATCGTGTACAGATTGTAAAGCCCATCGAGGCAAACTGTGATTTTTGATTTTGGGCTACACAAATAAAATTGACTTGTCTTGACTTGACAATACTCCACTGAATTCAAAACCTTGCCTAAGTAAAAAAGAAGGAGGTATTATCACAACAAATAACTTTGAGTATAAAAAATAAATATAAATGATTTATAATTTATTTGTTATTTTTTTCTAATTATAATGAACGCGTTTGGATTAATACTGCTGCTAAATTAACATGTAGCCTATCTTGATGTTTTAGATGTTTGAGTTAATTGTAACTACAGTAATTAATGCTGTTCAGTATTTATATCCTCGAAATGTCTGGAATATTATAGAATCGTCTTTGCGTCCGCCTCCGCTGCAGAGCCTTTGTGTTAACCCGATGACACAAAGTTTTTGGGGTGTTAACCCCAAAAACAATTCCATTGATCATTTACAAATTTTAAATCCACATAGACCATAGTGTGAGGAAGAACTGGATTGATTAAGGTGAAGGCCAGTTGTATATTTCTGCTCCAAGGAAATAAATATTTTTGGGCCATAATTTATCAACTATTGGTCCGATCTAGTCCAAGTTTGGTGCATATGGGTTGACTACAGCGAGATCCATCTTGTATATGTCATATTTTACTCTAATTATTCATATTTTTCTCACTAAATGGAACTTTTTTACGAAAAACACTGTCTTGAGACATAACTTCACATTTAATTTGAGGATTTAAGTCTGGGTGGTTTCTTGTACGCAGGGTATTAGGGTCGTTTTGGGAATATACCCTTGCTGTTGGGGACAACAGCAGGCTTTAATATTAACAGCCTGGTTGAGTCATCACTGGGTGATCGGGCCTTCTGTTCTGCTGCCCCTCGTCTATGGAATGCCCTCCCTGACCATCTGAGGGCTCCACAGACGACTGACACATTTAAAAAAGGACTTAAAACTTTCCTTTTTAGCATAACTTATAACTTTAATTAACATTGCTGCTTTTTGGTCATGTTTTTATATAGTTATTATTTTATTATTTTATTGATGCTTTTATCTGCTTTTAATTTGTAGCACTTTGAGATTTGATCCAAATGTAAAGTACATTATAAATGAAATGTATTATGATTATTATTATTATTATTATTATTATTATTATCACTGTCCTCTGAGAGCCATGCTTTACTTAAAAGTCCACCATACGATCATCATCTACTTATCCAAAGATAGAGGTCAAAGGCTTTAGATGCTACATTCTACTTCAATACGATTTAAAATAATGTGATAATTTTGTTAATTTACTACTTATTTAAGTTAATTTTAAAAAGGTCAAAGGTCAGATGTAAAATTAACTCTTTTCTGGTTATTTTTTTCTTTTTATTGTGCTCCTAGAATCCAGTAGTTATAGATGATGAATGGACGGACAACAACTTACAGAAGGGGGAATCTTCATCCGTGCTTGACTTTTTGGGAAGTTCTTGCAGATAATCTTTTTGTCTCCTGCCTCCCAGTCCTTCTTATCCAGTAATGTCTTTTCTTATTTTAGTCTTGCTCTAGTTATGCTTTCTGACAGGCCTCAGAACCTCCCATGTAATGTGTTTGTGTGCTTATCCGTGTGTCAGAGCAGCTGCAATCCCACCACAGGCTTTTCTTGAATCAGTTTTTGTTTTGATGACAGTTCATATCTATTATAGAATGTGAAAATGTCCCCTACCAGCACCCACTGACAGCTGTGTCAACATGTGTGTTCTGAGTCTCTGCAACACAAGGTGTCACAGCTGATTTTGTACCTGCACTGCTTCTACAGCGCTTTCAGACGTATTTTTAGTCAAAATCAAAATATGCTTTCCACTTTTGACAAGGCTGAAGATGTCTGCATAAATACCATTTTTTCACTATGCAAATTACCCAAAAAGTCTGTTTTACACATGAAAGAGACTTGACACTTTTTGCTGAAGAGAGTTAATAAGGGTTTTCGCATTTCATAATTTTGCCTCGGGCTCTATTAAACTGATGATGGGATTTGGACGTTTGCAAATTGTCCACTTCTCTACGTCCCAGGCCACTTCATCACACTCAGACTATACGAAATGCCAAAAACGTCTGATTTTCTCTCCTGAGAAGCTATTTACATCCCTCTCTGATGGCAGGTAATTAGTCTGAGACTCTGAGACTCACTACATGCGCTAAGACATGCTTGCATTAACCCTGCTGCTGGGCGTTTATTTAAAATGCGATATGTCAGCAGTTGGTTAAAAACTGCTGCCAGTATTCTGCACATTTCCTCTACCCAACGAAGCCACAGGGACTAAGTGAAAAAACGTTAGATTTGAAGGTGGAATTTGTTCAAGCCCTGGTCTTCGACGACTGTGACAGTTTCCTCTAAATTCAACAAATCATTTCATGATGATTGAAAAAAGATGGTCAATGTTAAACTTTGTGAAGTATAACAAATTACTCAGACCCTTAGTCAGCCCTGACTTTGATCAGGACTGATCCATTCTGGATCGGCTGTTGTTGGACAGTATCTCAATATGTGGCTTCATAAACATATTTCTATTTGACAAGAACAAAATCACTCACAACTGACTACAGGCACTGCAAAACGCATTACGTCACCAATATTTGAGCCAAATGAAGAATGCATTTGTTATCATTCAAAACAAGATACAGTGCCCTCCAGAATTACTGTCCCCTTTTAAAAAGGAGTAAAATGATTTGCAAAAATGTTTGTATTATTGTCTATACCCATGATCTTCAATTCAAAGTATTCACAAAAATCCAAACCACAAACTCGAGTATCAACATCAAATAAAAAAACAACATTTTATTCTTAAAATTAAACAAATATGTTTGTCTAAAACATGTGTGCAACAATTATTGGCACCCTGCATTTAATATTTTGTGAAGCCTACTTTTTTCCTCAATAACAGCCCTGAAACTCTGCAACTGCTTCAGATTCTGAGTTGGACACTTGTGGACTATATTAAATCCCACAGACGTTCTGTGGGGCTTTGATCCCTTGACCGGGACAGCAGTGGCTAAACCTCTATTTTGTGATTTCTGACCCATTCTTGGGCTGCTATTGAAGTGTGCTTCAGATCATTGTCCTGCTGGAAGGTCAGACCAGGGCCAACCTTAAGTTTCCTGACAGAGGCTTTTACGTTTTCATCCAATATCTGCTGGTATTGATGGAGTCCAAGGAACCATGTATTTTGACAAGATGTCCAGCGTCTTTGGAAGAAAAAGAGCCCCACAGCATCATAGATCCACCACCATACTTCACAGTGAGTGTGATGTGCTTTTCACTATGACTTTCTTTCTTGAAACAACACACCCATCTTTCACGTATGTCGCCAAAAGCTGTACTTTGGTCTCATCTGACCTATGACCTTGTTTGATTGGAAGTCCCAGTTTGGTTTGACAAACTAAGCGCTTTACTTTGAGTTTGGACGACAGCACAGGCTTCTTTCTTGCTATCCTTTCAAACAGCTTGTGTTCGTGTCGATGCCATCTGAAGATGGTTAGGGAGACTTTCTTATTCCAAGATTCAAATTACCTCTACAATTCTCGAGATGTCATCCTTGGAGAGTCTTTTGCCAGTCAAACCATCCTCCTCACAGTACGTGGGGTCAGTTTGCAGACACCTGATCTTCGAGGCTGAATTCCTGGGATGCACTGAGAGCTCTTACATTTTCTCAAAATCTGGTTGAACTTTTCGGCCATTTGTACAGTAAATCTTTTGTGGGATTGGACAACAAGGACAAACCTCTGCTCCCTGTGTACATCGATGAGCCACTGTCACCCTCGACCCTGTCGCAGGCCATTTTTCGTAAGTACTAAACACTGCAACCTTGGAAGACCCCGCAAGACCTGCAGTTTGGAAGATAATGTCATTATAATTGGGTCCTTGACATTATAATTTGGTCCTTGTAAAAGTCACTGAGATCGTTCCCAATATTCCAAATCAGCTTTAGGACAAAATGTTCATTTGCTACCTTATAGATTCCACCCAATGACAGGTACCAGTCACATTAGTGGTTATAATTTTATGGCTGATCAGTTCATGTCTGTATCCTCATTACTAATGGGACATTAGTTTTGTTATTGATTTATTATATGTTATATGATTTGTTATATGCTTATTAACTGGAAAGACGTTCTACAAATTGAATTTCTTCAAGATCCAGAAGCAGAACTCGCACATAGTGAGCACCAGTTTGTAAAGACTTTATTGTAATGAGTGTAGGAAGGTAGGAAGGTGAGCCAGAGTCTTTGACCGGAGTGTGGCAGGAAAGTGACGGGCAGGCCGGCAGGCAGTCACAGAGGGAAGCAGAGCTGACTTGACTGACCAGTGCTGATGGCTGGGAAATTTAATTTGAATCCAGGTCAGACCAATCCTGAGAGACCCGGGAGGCTCTGGGTCGAACTAGTTTCCAAAAAAACACTTTGACATACAAAAATCTGATTTGGCTGAATAATAATATCACTTTTTCAGATAGACAGGCTGGCAGGGAATGGTGTGCATGGCTGGAGTATATGAGCAGCAGGAGTTTGGTAGTGAAACGGCTTCACTTGTACAGGTGAGATGGGCGCAGGAGGAGATTGCCATGCCCTGACAAACACACACAGAAAGAGAGTGTTACGCAAGACAGGGGAAAAATAGAAACAGGTTGGAGGGGGAAACAGTCGGCACACAAGGACCGAGGATGAGCTGCTACCAGAACCATAACGGCAAAAAAACAGGAGCATTATGGCCAGGACTGGATGCAGCACATGTAATCATAGTGGCACACATGCAGACTTACAAAGAGCATTTAACAAATTATAATCACATTACAAAAAAAAAATTAAATAGGCCTATGCTGTCATTTCCAAAAAAGCAAGGGTTTATTCCCGAAAAGTCCCAGATCCCCTGTGTTGTATAAGCAACTGATTGAACTCCTCAAATTAAATGTGTATGTCAGAAAACAATATTTTTGTAGAAAAAAAGAATTTCCGTTGTGAGTAAAATAAGATTTATTCTAGTCAAATCTGATACATAAGGGATAGATCTCCTCAAGTCGATTAATATACAAAATCAAATTAAGGGTTGGGATAACCTCCTCCCAATAAGGTCTATGGGGATAAAACATTTGAAAATGATCCATGAAAGAGTTTTTGAGTTATGATGTTAACACGAAGGATCGATTCCATAATGACTTTTCTTATCAACCGTATTCGTCAGAAAACATAATTCAAAACATCTACAGCCAGATGTGCCTGCATCCACGTCTTTTAAGACAGCTTTAAATACATCTACATGAACTACTCACCAAACTGACCTCAACACGTTTTACCCACTCATATCGCCTCCTCCTACGCCCGACCAAGCTCAGCACCATGGGTGATCCGGCCTTCTGTTCTGCTGCCCCTCGTCTGTAGAATGCCCTCCCTGACCATGTGAGGGCTCCACAGACGACTGAGATTTTTAAAAAAGGACTTAAAACTTTCCTTTTTACCAGGACCTAAAACTTTTAATTAACATTGCTGCTTTTTGGTCATATTTTTATATAATTATTATTATATTTTTTATTAATGCTTTTACCTGCTTTTACCTTGTAGCACTTTGAGATTTGATCCAAATGTAAAGTGCATTGCACCAGCTGTCGGAATATCAGTTCATTTTTCAACTGACAGTGGGAATAGGTTCTGGGAGAAAATACCATAACTTTCCATTCTTCTTTGAATATCCAGGTCAATAGATGAGATCAAAGCAGACCCTGAATAACACTATATATAAAAATATACCTGTGTCCGGGTGGATGAGACTGACCATAAACTCAGGAATGCAATACGCAATGGAGGGTAAGGATTTTAAAATGAATACTGCTCAGTGCTCTGTGGCAGGCGGTGTCATAATGTGAAGATGCATAATAACATGTTATATAACTCAGCAGCAGTATGTGCAACATCTCGCTCTGTATCTGAAACTACAGAGTACACTGAGGGGCACTCAGGAATTTCCACTGAGCTTTTGTCATGCAGCTGGATAGTTCGATGGGTTTCACCACTGACTTTTTGCTGCGGTAGACTGGGGTTTGAATCACAGTTAAAAATGGGCGTGCTAGAAATCCAGTGTGGACCCTTACGCAAGGTAAGTCCTAGCGGCCCGCCCAGCCACATCTACTACAGGTCCCGGGCCCAGATAAATGGGAGGGTTGCGTCAGGCGTCCGACGTAACACCTATGCCAAATCAATGTGGGATGAGATGCTCCGCTGTGGCGACCCCTGAAAAGGGAAAGTAATGACCCTGCACCCTGGAACAAATTAGTTCCAGGGTGCAGGTATTGTATTTGTCACAGGCTCAAAAGCTCACTAGGTGCCCCGCCCCTCCTCTTTTGTGCACTGTCAATTTTTTTAATTAAATACTTTAAACCGTTGCACACTTATGGAATCAGGCTTGTGCGTTGGTATCAGTTCCTGACAGTATTTACTATACATACAGGAAAACTTTGTGAAATTATTCTTGTGCATTCCACCCAGTCCTGACGAGCAGATGTCAGCCCCTGTGAAACGCTCAGTGGATATATTGGGGTCAAGGGTCTTGCTCAAGGACCCTACGACATGTAAACTTAAGGACCCAAGGGCCGTGGAGGAAGGTTAAACAGGAGTTCATTGAGCAGAGGAGCAGAAGTAACATTGACAAGGCAGAAAAGGGAGGACCCAGGCTCAAGGAAAAATGATTATATCCTGAATTTGGCATAAATACGCAGTTCAAGCAGCCACTGATCTACTACTACGAGTGATCCGACAGTCTGGCGATGAGCAGATGATAGAGCAGGGCTTAAATGTTGCAGATTTGATTGACTAAGATGTTCTGCTGGGCAGCAAGAAGGAAGCGGAGTGAAGAATCAGGTAATGAGGAGGCTGGATAGGAAGGTGCAGAGCGACACCCATGTGCTCACAGACAGACAGGAAGAAGCAAACAGGATACATGAGGGATATAAGACACAGGCAACAATGAGAAAACAACTAGAGATACACCTTTGGCCGCCACACTACAGCGAGATTATTCAAACAAGACTGAAAACAGCTTATGATCGTGAAATCTACTGGTAACAGCTATGGTGGACATCCCTCCAGTCAGCAGGGCTAAGGTCCTGCATCATGGATGGAATGTGTTGAGTGGCCATCTAAAGGATGACCAGTGTAAGAATCATGCTGTTGGATCAACATCTGGATTTGATGGCCTTCAGGAGGATGGTTGGTTTCAGCAGAGAGGTACTCCCAAACTCAATTTTAACAAATGTCTGCCTGATATAAGTGAGAAGGTTTAAATGATTGTATTTATAATCTGCTAATTGTAAATAAAACCAAACAGGGTCTGCTGTCTTAAAGAATATCTCCTCCCTCTCCTGCTCCAGGTGGACTCTTTTGAAATGGCTGGATTCTTCTCAAAGCAGACACAAGACAATCCCATCCTCTCATTGGATCGGTTCTCTCAGTTCCTCAGCCCAGACGCACAGACTGCTGCAAATCATGAGCTCAAAGGTTTGATGTTCCAGCTGGCAGTGAAGGCTAATTAAGCCTCTGGTTTGCTAAATGACTCTTCGGCGGTTAATGAACGCATTTTGTCCTCCTGCAGCTTCTGACGGGAGCCCAGAGTGACGTTGGACGGGGCGTGGACAACGTTCAGAGAGTGGGTTCATCTGTGCAGAGAGTGAACATCTCAGTAGAACTTAACTGTTCAATTAGCACAAACACTGAAACAGATTATACTTATACTATTATACTAATTGTATGAAGAAAAACAGATATTACCCATTCATCTCATGTCTATTAACAATCTTTTTCATCTTCTTCATTTTCTGGCTGTTCCCTCTTGGAGTCACCACAGCGGATCATCTATTTCCAGATGCACCTCCCTCTGTCACACCAACCAACTGCTTGTCCTTCACCACATTCAGAAAGCTCTTCATTGGTCTTCCTCTTTTTTCTCCTGCCTGAAAGCTCCATCTCCATCCTTATATCCACTATTTCTGCTTTTCATGTGTCCAGACCATATCAATCTGGCCTCTCTTACCTTCTCTGATTATCAACATGAAGACACTGGCGCTGTTTCATTATTGGAACACTTATTAGTAGTTTATTTTGCCTGACTACCAGACAATGAACAAAAGGTTTTCCCTCAAAAAGCGAATAATTATTGTAATAAGAAATCAGAAACTGTAAAAACTGCAAACCTACAACTTATGTAGAGTTTTCAGATTTCTGTACTTTATCTTCACTTAACTTGAGTTTTATGATTTGGAGGTCTGACTCTGTCTCCCATTAATATTTGTCCCTACATTTTAATTCCTACATTAATCATTAATCCAACTCATTACTTCAGTAGATTTTAAAAATTTCAACTTCAACTTCAACTTTGTTTATTGTCATTCAACCAAATTTAAATGTATAAATATTAAAAAGATGAATTAAATATTGTTTATCATGGACCAGAAACTAGTGCAACATAAAAAATATTCCTTAAAGCTAGACCTATACTGCTGTCCAAGAAAGCAAGGGTATATCCCCCCTATAGTCCCCTGCACAAGCAATTCCCCTTGATGGAACTCCTCAACTTAAGTGTGAATTTATTTCCAAAAAGCAGTGTCTTTCATAGAAAAGCTACTCCTAGGGAATAAAATATGAATTTTCAGAGTAAAGACATGCTATGTATATAAGCTAAATCTACTTGAGTCTATTTATATTCACCGAATTCTGACTAAAATGAACAAATGGTTTGGAAGTTATGTCTGAAAAACAGTGTTTTACACAGAAAAGTTTCTTCTAGTGAGTAACATATTGCTAAAATACTACATAGAATCTACTAGGAATTGTTAGAAAGTAGTGAATTATTAAAATATGATATATGCCCAACAGATCTCAGACAGAAGTTGATTTAAATGCTCCAGATTTTGCCTCAAATTGTATTTAAAAATTGATAAATAAAGACTTCGGCCGGGCTAGAGCAATGACGATTCTATAATATTCCACAACTTTTGTACCTGCATGACATTCTACCTCTACATTCACAACTCTAAATTTCTGGATTAAGCTGTGTAAGGATGTTTTTTTAATTACTTTATTGTAACTGTCATATGTGACCCTAATTACCCAAAGTGACCGAATTCTACTAATCTCCGCCATTATTGTCATAATCTTTCATAACCTAAATAGCTGCAGAACCATTAATGTTATTTTAGTTCAGATAAACACTTTCAGTTTGCTTGTTGTAGGCGCAAAGATGATGTTTGGATGAAATTAAAAACACCAATCCCCAGTTTAAATGTGTCCATCGTGCTTTCTTGTGTGCACCATGTGAAATTTATCTTATTTTAAAATAAATATTTTAAAATTAATATTTTCTTTTAATTTGATTTTGCCACATGTCACGTCACCTAAATGTAATCGCCTCTAGGATATGCCGAAACCTACATCTGGGTAACATTTATGCAAATCCATCCTGTAGTTTTTCCAAAATCTTGCTCACAAATAAACAAACAGGGGAACAAATACAAAGAAGAGAAAACATAAATTGTTAAGTGTTATTAAGTGCTTTGAGTGTTTGGTGTATTAGCATATTCTGTATGATTAGACCAATTTACCATTCAGATTTAATCTCCTTAAACCGATAAGTAAAACCGACATACATACTCACAACTACGCTTTTTGGTTGTAAAATTTAAAAATAGCGACAAAATGACAAAAAAGCTGCAAATCCAGCCTTTCTGGAAGATTTCATATAGGGAGATTCACAAAGATACATGAAAAGTATATTAATACACAGCGACCTGTCATTGTACAAGTTATCATTTAATATTTATCCTCCAAAGTTCTTGAAGCCGTCTTGTCAGTATTCCTCAAAACACACACACGCACGCAAACACATGCACACGCACACAGACAGACACACAGACATATGCACACACACACACACACAGACACAGACACACGCACACACAAACACAGATACACAGACACACACACACACACACCTCTCCGGGACTCCTCCCAGTCTGTGTCTGGTCTTGTAGCTCACGGTGGTGCGATGGGGAGGGCAGACGTACAGTCGTAGTGCACGGCTTAGCAGTCGGGGAGGGCTGCTTCCTGTGCTGCATTATTAATACCTGATGTTCACAGTTGACCTGGCACTCACTCACACTTCCCTCACCGGGCCAAGAATGGAGGTGGAGTGTGTTTGTGCACATTTGCAGCAAAGGAAAAGGGAATTAAACAGGTGGGTGTCTACATAAAATGCCTCCTTTTGGTGAAAAGCTTATAAATGGCTTCATCAGAGGTGGGTTCCCTCCTCAGTTGACCCTCCTTAAAAGAGAGAGCTTTTATCCAAATCCAGAATGTAATATAGATAATATGTCCTGAGAAAAAAAACAACGGAGCCAAGTGGGGCTGAGCAATCTGTCACAAAGTCCTGTGAGAAAACTTCACTGACAACCATATAATGAGCCACTGTGAGGATCTCCCACCATTTTATTGTGTCTTTATCTCCTCTCTATAAACCGGGAGTGTGAAAAGAAGAAAAAAAATAGAGAGGCTGCAGGTTCACAGCAAATTACCCATGCTTATTTATTCAGAGATGTCGCCTCATAAAGCACCAACCCCCTGGGTTTTTTCACAGGCCCGGGTGAGCTAAAAAATCTCTTTGCTGCCTGGAAGGGAAGCAAAACAACAGAGAATAAAAACAGGAAGAGAACAAGAAAAAAAAAAGGCTGTGTTTTTCCCCAAAGTTGTAGAAAGAAGGTGGTTGAATCACAAGATAAGAGGAGAAGGACTTAAAGTCATAGTTGGCGGGGAGGGCGAGAGACTACAAGAGAGAAAAGAGAAGGAGAAACAGGAAGGAGACGTTAACACAAAAGGGAGATGACAAAAAGGAGAGGAAAGTAATTTTTCGGGTTGAAAGTGAACAGATGAGCAGATCAGAGGGATAGTTAACTTGAGCCTTCGAGGGAGGGAAAAGAGATGAGAGAGATTGGGGGAAGGTGGGGGTGATTGAATCGAGCAAAAGAGGAGGAGAGGAAGGGTGGGCTGGTTGAGCGTCTCCCAGGGGTCTCAGTGGGAGAGGAAGAAGGCTGAACGCGTACAACCCCTGCAGAGATACCCAACAGGGGGTCAGCTTTTTGTTTTGGAGAGGGGAAAAAAAGACACTCCTCACCAATCTCGACAGTAAAATGGTGATAAGAGAGGCTCATACGTGCGCTCCACATTTCAGCTGGTAGAGAGGCTTTGTTCAGAGACATGGGGGGGTTTCTTCTAATTTGGTCACTCTTCTTCCACCCCCACAGCCACACACATTCACACACACTCTGCCTACCCACCGACATAAGACTTAACATGTATACACACGGAGATAGAGATACACAGCCTGTATTTTTGAGGGTAATGAACTTTTTTTTCTAATGTTTTCTCTGTTTTCTCTCAAATCCAGGTTGAAATGAAACATTAAGTTTCATGTTCTTTACATATTTTGGAATTCATTTACAAACAGAATATCTTAGTGGAAAGGCCAGCTAATGGCAAATGCTTGGCACATATGGAGAATTTGTTGTATTTTTAAAAGCAGAGTCCGAAGAAGACCGATTTTGGTGAATAAATCATGAAATGGAACGTAGCAGCAAAGGAAGGCATCAGAGGAATCTGTCACATGTGTCAAATTAATGCATGACATACATAAATGCCATATTTCCATCATGTGCTTCACGTGTTTTCCATCAACTGATGCTGTTTTAATTAGGCTGTGCACTCTTCCTCTGCAACGGTTTAATGGCACCAGGCAGGAGACGCAGAGCCACCGGCTATGTGTGTGTTTGATTCTTAATATACACAGAACAGTATGGAAACACGCAGAGCGCTCCTTTCCTGCCAGTTTCCCGGAACTTAATACACACAAAAAAGATGGGAGGTCGACAACTCTATCTGCTAATGCAACAAAATACATTTCTACACTTCAGTTCTGATATCCTGTAGTATATGTTTGAGGACTTGATGTATACATCAGAGGACTCTGATGTTTTGAGTCTTTAATGATCTAAAGACTGGCTCAAGACTTGGTGTTAGATGTCAAGAACAAAGACCGAACCCAGCAATAACTTCATTCCAATGTAAAGAGTTGTGCTAATCTTATTCATAAATGCCATAGAACTGCTTTGTTGTCCACAAGTACAAAATCAATGAACTTCGCTGCTGCACTGGGTGACGTGTTCTGCCATGTGGGAATCATCGGGTCTCTGTTGAACATAGAGTACGGACTGGACCTACGCTCATGGAAAGTTAATACTAAAATTTACTTGACTCCATCAAGAAACACACACACTAGTTTATGTTAACTAAAAGCGACATACACAGTCAAGGGGCAAAGAG
Source organism: Lophius piscatorius (assembly GCA_009660295.1). Classification (NCBI taxonomy): domain Eukaryota; kingdom Metazoa; phylum Chordata; class Actinopteri; order Lophiiformes; family Lophiidae; genus Lophius; species Lophius piscatorius. The sequence goes on along the minus strand of VRLP01003299.1, from coordinate 35,148 downwards.
CACTACACTCTTCTTGTTTGATTAATGTTGGAGAAAAATCAGTTGAGAAAACAATTTTACCTTAACCATAACTATAATTAAAGAAACAAGTAATAAATAGTCTTTATTTGCCACAACACAACAATATTGGTGGTAATGTTTTGATCCAGCATCGTCATAGCTTGGTTATGGTGCAAGAGAAACAATAGTGTAAAAGATTGAATGCATGAACAATCTGTGAACCAGTTTTAAGATAATCAGCCTTAACATTATGACCAATGATGCCAAGATAACAATGATTATCTTGTCACGACACCTAGTAGTTCAGAAAGTGGAAGGTTTGGGGCTGAAAGTGAACATTAAGAGGTTGGAGTGTTGGAAGCAGGAAAAATAGACAAGCTCAAGATCCACTTTTTAAATGCATTCCTTTCGAGAAAATAACATGCACTCTGAGAAAAAATGATGAAAACTTTGGCAAGATATGGAAGCCATATATTGATCGTATGAACACTCTCAATCTGCAACAGATTGACTGGGACTTGATGTTAATCCAGTACTGTAACCCTATATCTTGTGGAAAGACCCACGTAAAGTCTCTCTCTTTTTTTAAATGTATTACTTTTATAATGGACTTTTTTTTTATTTCACCCATCTTTTTTCTAAAATTCAATCTATTCAGTGAAGCTGAAATTAGGTGGTGGATGTATTGTCTAACTCTGCCTTATTATTTAGTAAAGGAAAGACATTTTGACAGTGACCAATGGCTGGACGAATGGATCAGAACATCTCCAGAACTGTATTTGTTGTTGTTGGTTTTCAGTCTGCAGTGGTTTGTACCTAACGCAGTGATGTAACGAAGGAGAGCAGACTACAAGGTCACGGGTGCCCAAAAATCGTAATGTTCGCGGGGAGGGAAGGCTAGCCTGTGCTGTCCGATCCCACAAAATCATTACTAAAGCAGAAAGTTTGGAAAAAGTTCATGCTGGTTCTGATAGAAAGGTGTCAGCACAGCTGTTTTTGTGGGGCCGATCCTATATTAGGAAGGTAGATTTAATGTTATGACATCATCCCCCCCTCAGGGATGGGTCAAATGCAGAGAAATAATTTCACTATGATGTACTGTGTATGGCTGTATGTGATCAATAAAGGATTTCTTCTTCTTCTTTTGACATCGGGGTAGGTCTTCAGTAGGAAGAAGAGGGCTAGGGTCAACGGTGCAGAATTAGGAAATATTTAAAAAAAAGGAACAAAAAATTTACCTTGTTTTCTGATTAATTGTTATGTTGAAAAAAATGGAATATGCTGCATGTTATTTATGAATGCTCTATTAGTTTTAAATTGATAGGAGACTGGGGTGAATACGAGGTCAGGGTGTCATTGTCAGCCTTGAGGGTGCTTGAGCAGGTTTACATCCATATTTGGATGTACCCTCTGTGAGCACATGGATCTTCTTACCCTCAGGAATGTTGCATATCAGAGGTTTTTGATCCTCAGACATAAAAACTTGAAAGTCAGTGCCTTTACCTTCGTGTCATTATTTCATGTGAAACCCACTTTTTTTCTTCAGAGCCCAAACAAAAGAATTCGGATAGTTCTAATGCACGCCCAGGAAGACCCCTCCTCTGCTCAGCCTCCTGAGGAGGAGTTTAATGTGGATCTGGAGCAGATTATCAGGCTAAAGCTGTATTCTGTAATCGCTGTGATGGGTTTAAATAAAACTGAGTAGGGGTCTCCTCAAGGTTAAACTGATTGCTGTCTTTTTCCATCATCCGTCGGTGCTCATTCAGGCGATCAGCTTCTTCTCTGCCCCCATTTATCTGCAATCAACTGAAGAAGGTATTGATTTGGATGTCAAATTGGCAAATAGTGTGGGAAATTCTCATTTCTATCTGTTTTGACTATAATGGATACCTTGGGGTCATAATATGTTTTTAAACGGAACAAGGCTTTTCAAACCAAGGTCAGTTGTTTAGTCAAAATGAAACCAACTCCAGAAAAGGAAAAGAAAATTTTGTGTTGATTCTTGGAAATTAACCTTTATTTTTGGTCTTAAATAGTAAACGATCTTGTGAAATTTATTTTGTATTAGAAAATAAATCTAATTTTAGGAAAGCGCAGCCTACCAAGATAATCCAAGTCATACTTGAGCTGAGATTTTACCAAATTTTAATGTGAATTCATAAAGTCGGTTCAGTCACAAGAATTAAAATTCTAATTTTTAGTAAGTCCATCTTAAATAATAATTGTTTTTCATTGCCCGGGAAAAGCACAATTAATGAAAATTATGGGATTTATGTCTAATTTCAAAGCTCTTTTTAAGGATTTAAGTCAAGAACGTTTTTTGTTATTGCTCTATACAGATGATTTGATTAAATTTAAGAATAATTGGCTTGTTTCTAGAGTGGCTTTAGTGTAGTAGAGGCTTATATCTTAGAATCTTGAAAAAAGATTATTCTAATCACATATTTTCATCAGCTTACAGATTTTTTCTTTTGTTTTAAGAAACTAAGGCTTGCAACTGTGGACAGAAACGAATTGCTGCTTTCAGTTTTAATTAGAGACATTGGAGTTGAAAATATTAAGACCTTCAGAATCCAGCAAATTCCTTATTTATTTTGCTCACATTATTCATCATATGGTGATTCATTCTTCATGACATTTATCACAAACTTGCGCTAAGTGCTGTTAATTCACATTCAGCAATCATCAATGAGCAATCTGTCCCTGAAATGATTTGAAGAGTGAAGCAGATTCTTTCTCTCTCTCACCTTCACCACATACTGCCTTCTTTTTAAAATGCCTTTGTAGAATGTGCAAAACATTACATATGAAGTCAAATTAAAAGCAACAGCTCGCGGGGAGGAGTCCTTCAGAGATATTTGGGTTGTTGTGTTGCCTTTGTGCAGCTCTCTGTAACTTATTCATGATTCATGGGACTGGCGACAGCCAACTGATGGAGGAATATGAGGAGGAAAGAAAACAAAAGAAAAGGTTAAAAACTGAAGATGAAGGAGGACGATCGGCATCATGGGAGCATCCATGTGAGCAGAGAATGAGAAAGTGTGGAAAAATTTTGCTCCATCATTCCCTCAAGGTGATCAAATGAAAGGAAGAAAAAAACTGATATGAGAAAAATACAAAAGACAAGAAGGGGAAAAGGAAGGAAGGAGGAGAGGGAGTTGGGTGTTTCCCAGTGGCAGAGATGTGTTTGTGTGTCAACTAATCTCTCTCTCTCTCTCTCTCTCTCTCTCTCTCTCGCTCTCTCTCTCTCTCAGTCACACACACACACTTTCCCTCTCTCCCAGTCACAGTTACATCAACACGCTCGAGGTCGCAGCACAAAGCCCAGACTATTTCCTACCAGCCTGCGCACACACACACACACACATACCACTCACTCACACACACACGCTCAGACACTTGACACACGCCTCCTCAGTGACGCCCCAGGGTGCTGAAGCAAAACTGACCGGCGGAAGGAAGGTAGGAAGAGAGCGAAGTGCAGGAGAAGTAAGAGAGGAAGGTAAAGAAGAAGAAAAGGCTGGTGCAGATTATAATAGAAGAAGATCCTGAGCAAAACTCACTAAGGTAAGACTCTTTTTTTCTTTCCTTATCCCTACACGTGAGCACTCACAGAGTGTGACTCTGTTACAGCCACACTCACCAATATTTACACTATATACAATCTGTGTATGAAGTTAGAATCAGAGGGAAGTCCCCCTTTGTGCAGCTTCATGCCCTCTGACATGTTTGACCTTAACCCCCCGTGTGTAGTGAGCTGACAGAATCACAGGTTGGAGGTCTTATTTGTTTATTTCTTACCTGTTTAAGGCCAAACTAGACTCAGAGTTTCCTGCATGTGCTTGCCTTTAAGTCAGCACTGTTGACACATGGGGGAAGAATGGGCTAATGCTCATTCATCTGCGGAGGTGAAGCTGACGAGGTTCTTTTCTGTGTGTGCATCCAGTCGTGCACCATGTTTACAAAGTCTGAGACAGAGTGAGTTATGAGGGAAGTGAACGCCGAAGGAAAGTGCTTCAAGAGCAAGTTTTGGAATCCAATAAAAGAGCTCCTGAGTAAGACCACTTTGGACTTAGGGGGATTAATGCTCTCGAGAGTTTTATCATGAGGAGTAAATAAGGGAAAGATTGGATGTGAACTTTTCTTCTATATAATTTGTAGCAAATTTTTTCTAATTTCTTGTTTTTTGGCTCACTCAATTTGTTGCTGTTGTTAGAATCATGTTAGAATCAAGAATTATGCCGATATATTCAGCTGCTTTTCTATTATAACTTTTTTTCCTTTTGCTTGTTTGTTGTTTCTTTGTGTGTTTGCTTTAAATTTAACAGCCAGATCTTCATGAAACTTGATGGGAGGGTTGGTTATGTGGAAGGGAAGAACTGGTTAATGTTTGGAGTGGATCCAAATGAAGAGGCAGATCCATTAATGTTTTATCCCTTCTTATAAAATAGAGAGATGAGGCTTTTTTCACTATGATATCAATAACTTATAAACCCCATGACTTAGTTCCCATGAAACTGTGTGGAAGAGTGGGGCTAGTGCCAAGGTTTGATTTAATGATTAAATCAAACCTTGGCACTAGCCCCACCCTTCCAGTAGCCCCACTCATACCTCCATAAAAGTCGAATGGTACTGTTCGACTTTTATGGAGGTATGTGCAACTAATTTTACATATTTGCATTATTGGGGCATTGGTTACCCACAGTAAAAAGAGAATTGTTTGATGAACTTAAAAAAAAAGAGTTAAACTGGTAACACTCAATGCAACTAAGTATTTACCACTTACATTAATATATTGGGTTCAAATTTACTTTATTTAATTTTTTACTGTAACACTGTAAGAATGTGTTTTAAGATTATTTCCACTGGGGACATTAAATGAAGTATGTTGAATTACATTTTGGACTTAATAATATCTATTTTGATTGTTTGTTACCAGTGAACCTTTTTATTTATTTATTTATTTTTTACATTGCATGATGTCACAAAGGTCCCTGAACTCATGCATTTACAATTTCTGTGAATCAAAAAAGCCAAGGCTTTCCTCATCATCATGTTTTTTTTATAGCTCAGTGCCCAAACATTTGCATGAATTCATCTACAGTGTTGTTTATTGGGATCTTGAATGAATCAATGATCATTGTGAATTATTTAGTCTCAGTTACACAGCATGTTCATGATGGGGCTGGTGGGCTTTTATTCCATCCCCCAATACTGTATGAAGGCTGATGGGGGTCTGAGTTGTTCCCCCTCTGAGATAAAAGGGGAGCTAGAAACAGAAATCCCTTAGTCGTGCAACAGCAAATCAACAAATCAATGAATTTGTTGGATTTTCTTCTTCTTTGATATAGCACCTAACTTCCACTAGCTGCTTTTAAGACTTCCAATCTACCAGTCTCCCACCTAATAACCTTGTCAAAGTGTCATGACCCCATCATTCCTTTCCTCTTCGTGTTTATTCATATATCCTTTTAGCCTCTGTTACCACCTTATCTCAGACCCTCCATTACACCTCCACCATGTTTATCCAGGGCGGAGGGGTGCAGTTGAGGTGTTCCAGTGTAATTGGGGCTATAGGAGAATCAGACATCTGTATGAACATGAGGCGAAAAGACAATACATTTGAAAACATTCTCAAAGTCGGGAGCCTGGACAAGATCCGGGATCTCCTTACCCTCTGTGAAGAGAAGAGGTTGAGATCAACTGCCATCTAAGCGGGAGACAATGATTGTAGTCCTGTCAGTATACTGTCTAGAAAGCACAGCTTCATGCATATGTTAGACATCGGACAAGATGTCAACTCGGCTGTGTCTGGTGTAATTGTTCCTTAGCTTGCAGAACCAAGCTTACTGTTTAAAATGATACAGCACCGCTACATTGCGCCTTGTGTGTTGCTTCGTTCCGTGTGAAAGCACCTTTCGCATCATAGAGAAAGATATTTGTTTGCGTTGGGTTTGCAGGTCCTATGTATAAAAGTGACTATTGTGACATTCGGTACAGTCCATCTGACTCACCTGTGTGAGTCAGATGGACTGTACCGAATGTTGTGTGCCAGAGATAATAAAAGGTTTATGAAAAAACTAAAAATAATCAATTTTTATTAACTTTACCTACAGTATTTTCATGTAAAATTCCTTTGCAACACGTCTGGTGGTGGACACAGCAGAGTGACGACAATAGGAGCATTATTTTTTGAATGTCCTAGATCTTTTTGTCAGCGTAGTCCTTTTGTCTTGTTTATATACTTCCTGGTAATAACGTCAAATTTGCATGAAAATTAATACAGATATTGTATTTTAGATATTAAGAGCATGAATTTCCTGAAATGTGAACACAGTTCAAACATAGCTGTGCCGCCCAGTCAGCAGTATTTATCACAACATTTCCACGCGACTGATGGGTTCTGAGAATCTGTGCCAGGAAAAAGACTCTGGAGCGTCTCTGAAGTCTCCAAATAAACTGTAAAAAGACAAAACACTCGAAGCAGATCCAGGTCAGAGAGACTGTGGAGGGGGAGACGGGGAGACGTGAAGTGTTTTGTCCTTCAGTGTGTTTATAGCTAGCTGATGTGAGCAGAGCAGGAGAGAGACAGAAGAGAGAGAGAGAGAGCACAGGGTGAATGGAATCATTGTCTCTTCTGCATGTGTGAGTTTGTGTGTGTGTGTGTGTTTGTGAGTGTGTGTGTGTGTGTATGTGTGTGTGTGTGTGTGTGTGTGTGTGTGTGTGCGTGCATAGTCTTCTGTTTGGTGTGCCTCAAAACAAACAGTTGCGATCAGTGTCATTTGACAGGTTAATCATTCATCAAGATGTGACACATCTTGTTAGCAAATAGTAACTAATTTCTAATCTTGCCCATCCTCGTCACTCCCAAAGAACACCTTAATAACTTCAGCTCTGTCTCCTGTAATTTCCCCAGTGCCACCGTCTCTAAACCATACAGCAGAACTGCTCTCAATACCATCTTGTAAACCTTTCCCTTCACTCTTGCTGTGACTCTTCTGTCACAGATAACTCCTGATACTCTCCTCCCTCCACTCCTACCTGCCTACACTCGCGTCTTCCCTTCTTTTCTACACTCCCCATTGCCCTGAACAGTTGACCCCCAGTACTTAAACTCCTGCACCTTCCTCACCTCTACTCCTGAAACCCTCAATGTTCCAACTGCCTCCCTTTCATTTACACACATGTATTATACGTTGCTGCAACTCACCTCCATTCCTCATCTCTCCAGTGCATACCTGCAGCTCTCCAGGTTTTCCTCCACATGCTCCCTGCTCTCACTCCAGATCACAGTGTCATCTTTGACATTGTATCAGACTCCTGCCTGACTTCATCTGTCAGCCTCTCCATCACCATAGCAAACAAGAAGGGACTCAGAGTCGATCCTTGATGCAGTCCCACCTCCACCTCGAACCCATCTGTCACTCCTACTGCACATCTCACCCATGTCATACTGTTCTAATACATATCCTGTACAACTCTAACATACTTCTGTGTCACTCCAGACTTCCTCATGCAATACCACAATTCTTCCTTCAGCATTCCTGTCGCATGCTTTCGCTAAAACTCTGAATAAATAAAAGCTAAATTAAGGAGGAAAGCAACTCCTTCTAGCCTTTCTCTATATTTCTCCATCAGCACTTTCAAAGAAAACATCGCAACTGTGGTGATCTTGTTCCGATACAATACTGATGCTCTCTGTACCTCTGTAGCTCTGTAGCTGCTCCAGCTCTGAAAATCACCCTTGTTCTTGATAATCAGCAACAGTTTCCTCCATTCTTCATCCTCTCAATCTCCAAGATAGTGTTGAACAATCTACTTAAATACTCCCCTTCCTTCTCTACACCTTCATACCTACACTGGTATGTCATCATCAACATGTCCACTGAAGTCCACACCAACCAGCTCTCTCACCCCTGAGAATATTCTCCATCACTTCATTCACCTCACTCCAGAAATCCTCTCTCACTTCTAACTCACGACCGACTTCTGGGGCATAACCGCTGACAATGTTCATCATCTATAATTTCTATCTTCATACTCATCACTCTGCCCGGTACTCTCTTCACCGCCAGAACACTCTTCACATCTCCACAACTCCTTCATTGTCATCCTCTCCTCATGATGTCTTTTCCCATCCACACCATAACCAAAGAGTTTTTACCCTCCTCCGATGATTCTAGCCCTACTACCTTTCCACCTGGTCTATCTTCCTTCTCCCCATCATATCAGCTAACGCTCCACCTTTCCCTGTCATCATGCCAACATTTAAAGTCCCTACTCTCAACCCCACTCTCTTGCCTTTCCTCATCACTCACTGTCTCTCTGCATATTTCCCCACGATCAAACCTCTTTTTCTTCGTACAACAATAGCAGAGTTTCTACCGCCACCCTGCTGGTTGACAATGCCAGTAGCAGCTGTTTGTTAAATAAATAAACTTTAAAAAACTAAAAATCAGAACCGAGATGTGATGTTGCTGTAAGGACGGAACAGCAGCGTCAATCAATCTGGGTGAACACTGCAAGCGAAAACTTTTAAATACAATATGAGAACTTACATAACCCATTTTCAATGTAGACACATTGATGAGATGAGCGTCATGTAACAAACTTGTGGTGTGGGCGCAGTGCAAAATAAACGATTGACAAATTGAATGTAGTTAATCACAATTACAGGCTGTGATGAATTGTGATCAATCACAAGTGTATAGTTTTAGTGTTCACTTGACTTTCTTTAGCATATGTGGTTTTGGAATAGAGAACCACACGATAAAGTTCTCTTAGGGATCACTGACTTAATAACATCCCAGCACAGCTCTAATTATTTTTTAATTAGACATAGACTTGGTCCAGTAAGAAGTATTGGACTGTTTGTCACAAATTGACTTTTGTGTTAATAGTCTTTATCAGAGGATAAGGATATCACCATACCTTCATGGCTCCAGCAGTGTTTCTAACTTTGTTATATTTAGCGGAGGTTAGCATAACTAGGTTTTGCTTCTTGGTCCAGAGTTTCCTTCAAACGCATGCGTACATCCTGGAAAAGTGACTCCTGTCCAAGGCGAATGGGAGGTTTGCTGAACTTCAACCTTCTGCTGTCTTTGCAGAACTTTGTTTGAAATATCTAATATTTTACTGTATTTGACTAAAGCAGAAACAATGCTGCTGTCATGGAGTGCCACTTGTGGTTCTGCCTGCTGAAGTCATCTTTTGAGAGCTATTTAAGATGATACGTCAGACTATATGCACCCACAACTGATTGTGTATGGGAGGGAGAAATTGGGGTCAGACTTATTCTTCTTTGTCTTTGGCCTGTTGCTTTCAGGGGCACCACATTGGATCACCTGTAGTATTCCTCATACTGATGTAGGCAAAGGATTTACGCTGGATGCCCTTCTGAACACAAAACTCCTCTTTTATCTGGACATGGGTCCGCCACTAGTAATACACTGATTTGTGAAAACCTCATGACCCTTAATTTCCATGATTTACTTTAACCAAGACAATGTTTTTTAACACATATACACTCTAAAATGACCAAAATGACCATACAATAATATATAATTATATTATTGTATTATAACAAACGTGTTTTTTAACAGGGGAAAAAAATAATCGGATTTATGAAATTATTTCATGATGAAATTTTGTATTGCAGGAAAATACTAATAATATAATTCTAATGAATTGACCTTCATTACCTTCATTATGAAGTGAAATCTCTCAACTGTTTTGTTAAATGTTTTTGGCGGACTATTTGTCCATTATTAGACTTTATATTTTGGTTGTATCAAGTTATCTCATTCTGTTTAGTCCTCACATGCTTCAGTATGACCAAAAAAACCCTAATTGCTAAATAGGACTTTTTCAATAGCAATGGTTAATCCTTCCTTTGCCCTTGTGGTGTCCCCCAGGGCTCAAACCTTGGCTCTTTACTCTTACATATACATGTCCAGTACAGTAAAGTGACGATCATTTTTCAATGAGAAATAGAGTCTCAAAATGTGCTCATCCAAACGGTTGGGCAAGATATTAAAGGGTTAAGAAATCTAGTATGACAAGGTTCACATATACATTTTGAGCAGTAGTTATCACAGAGTGTATTTGAAATTATGTTTATTTGTTCAATTGTAAATTTCTCTTTTTTATTATAATAAAGAGGAAATGTATTAATTTACATACTGAACACAATAAGTCACAGATATGTTGATACCCTATGTATCACTGAGGATGTATATAATCTTATCCTTTATTTATATATGCAAATTAGTTTTATAGAAATGCAACTGAAACCGGATAAAGCCAAATAACAGATTTCTGTGGCGAAAATCCAGAGGAGGTTTCAAACCATTGCACCAAGACTCAAAGACTAAAAATCATTTCTATGTTTCTGTAAAAAAATTCTCTTGTCACATCAACAAAGTGATGTTACTGATGGAGCAAAATGACATCTTTGTTAGATGTGGCAACCGTACTGAAATAACATATGAAAAAAAAAATTCTTATAACAAATGTAAGATGCAAACTTGAGTTGTATTACTCCTCAGAAGAGATATAGTGCTCTACGAAGAGGATCATAAAATGCCAAAACAATTAAAATCACAGTCAGTGAAGGAATGAATCAATTAGAAAGTGATTAGAACATAAAACACTACCGATAAAATGCAGACAAGCAAAGCTGCAGAGATAAACACTTCACACATTTTATGGTTTTGCAGGGAATTGGCTTTTGTTTACGTCAGGATGGGATCTATTTAATTTCCCCTAAAACTGTTTATTATGATTTACTCTGGAGTCTTTGCTGCCAGAAATTCATAGCTACAAATCTTTGTTTAGATAAAAACCCTAATTCTGTAGAAAGCACAGTGGCACAGTGGGGACACACAGACATTCAGAACAGTAGGGTTTTCAAAACTGTACCAACATCGTTTCTGCTTGAAGAGTCAGTGAGGGAGGAGATGACTGGGAGAGGAGACAGAAACAGAAATTGAGAAAAAAATTTATGGAAATGTGGTTATTTAAAGCACGAAAGAATAATTAAGATCAAAAAGTCAAAGGTTTATTATCTTAAAAAAAATAAAGGGGAAATATAAGAGCCAAAGAACAACACTGACAAACCATGTGTCACATGAGAGACAGTAAATCAGGACAGAAGTTTGATGTGTGTGTGTTGGTGTGTGTACGCGTCCATTAAGAGGGTCTCGTTGCCACCTTGATGGCTGTGCACATTATGGTTGTTTGAGCACATTAAAGGGCATTAGCTAGAGGAGCAGTTCTGAATGATGCATGGCCTTCATTTATGATCATACATCCTCTGAAATGCAGGGAACAGGGACACACACACACACGAGCGCACACACAAACACACACACACAAAGTTACATGCTCTCCAAATTACAAAATTTACCAAACTGGGAACATGTGTATGACTAAATTGGAAAGTGGGAATATGTTTGTGTGTGTGTGTGTGTGAATGTAAGTGTGTTTTCTTAGCATCCACATTAGCTGCAGCAGCAGACGCTCGGTACGCTCTGATGAACGGTTGTTTCACACACACGCAAATTCATGCAGTAGATTTCTAAGAGTCATGTTCAAAAGAATGAACAGTTGCGGTCGTGCAGCGTCAACCTTTGCTTCTGTTACTTCTGTTACTTAAGTTATTTAAGATTGTTGGATGTGCCACCTTTCCTACCTCCAACCAAGGTGGTAATGTTTTTGCTGCCATTGGTTTAGTGTTTTTTTTATCTGTTTCTGTCTGTTAGAGGGATTACTAAACAGCTACTGTACAGGTTTTTAATTAACCTTGGTAGAATCCTTGTGCATATAATAATAAAGAACCTGCCACATTTTGGAGCGGATCTGAAAAAAGGGGCAGAGTCCGAAACTTGGTTTCACTTTCTATAAGAGAAATACAGGTTTTTGAATGGTTTTTGTCAGCTGTAACGACTCGATGGATTATCATGAAACTGGACGGAAGATCAGGCACGTTCCATGGAAGAAATCATCAAGTTTTGGAGCTCGATCCTGAAGAAAAGGGTAAACAGTTTTTACTGTAAACTTTTGCAGGTGCACCATGGATGAGGCGGGTTAGGACTTAAGACAAGTTGATTAACATGGTGCATGATGATATATAACCAGAGAAGAAAGCTGGTGGTGGATGTTGTCCTTCGGTAACAATAGGTAGAAAGATGCTCTTGTCAGAGCTTGAGGGAGGCTGCAGACTAAGTAGGTTAGAGTTAACTGTGTTTTTAAAACCTTGATGTAGAAGTTTATCAGCATGCCAGCCTCCTGCTCTGTCAGGGTGAAGGTTCACAGTGAGTCCATCTTAGCAGGGAAACAAACACACATCTACACACAAACACACACAAACACACAACTGTCGTGGCGGTCACACCTCAGCAGCTCTGAGGTGACATGAACTCCTGGCGGCACAGACAGATGGCGGTAGCTGGACCCAGAAACGCACAAACACACATATCCCACCTGTTTTCTTGGCAAAACCTTCAGGCGAGGATTTGTGTGTGTGTGTTTGTGTGGCATGAGTATACGTGTGTGTGTGGTGTGTGTGTGTTGCATGAGTATGTGTGTGTGTGTGTGTGCTGAGGGGTTTGGGCAAAAATACTCAGCGGGTTTCTGGGCACAAAGGGAGAGAGAAAAAAGAAAGATGCACTGGATGTAATCATTATTGTTTCAGACAGCATCGCTGTGTGTTTGTGCTTGTAAATAGATGTGCAATTATTTACAGCCACCTTTATACCTAATATGTTGACACAGCCAGACTTTGTTCATTAAATGCAAAATCAATGATTTCAACATACCCCTGAATGCTCAATTGAACTAGGCCTACGCCAACAGCCCTAACAACAAGAGTATGCCTAAAAAGCCCCTATTCCCCAGCGTTATACAAGCTATCCTATTAAATGTGAAGTTATGTCAGAAATACAGTGTTTTAGTGAGTAAAATATGATCTCTCAGGGTAAAATATAACATATACAAGATAGCACTCCTTGAGTCGATTTATTTGGGCCAAATTTGGACTAAATCGGACCAACGGTTAGGAAGTTATGTCAGAAAACCTTTGGAGATAAAGCTCCCCCTAGTGTCACAACTATACAGCCGACCTTTCCCAACATCAGTCCAGTTCTGCCTCACACTAAGGTATATTGAGGTATAGAAATGTAAAATGATAAATGAAATAGTGTTATCAGTTTGTCAATATGAAGGACCTGTGGTGACGGATGCTGTGCCCGAGATGACACACATATATATATAATTAATTGGAATTGGTGTGAAAACTTAAAATGTGTGGAGAAAATCTACTAATGAAAAAATTGGGAGTGATAGTAACTGAAAATACTGAAAACAATAGCATGTGATTTATTTTCTGTTTCTGATTATGCAACCACCGCTTAAAATCTGAAATTCGAGAGGCACATGCACCACCAAATATGAATATTTAAGTTCTAACATTCTAAGACTTTTGGGTTCTTGAACTCAATGATAATTTTCTTTATTACTTGCTTGAGTTCCTGTAACTTATTCAGGTTTACAGTGTATAAAGCATCCTCCACGTCAGCAACATAATCACAGAGCGAAAATATTCCCTACTGAGGATGTTGATTCCTTCAAACACAATTTTATATCATCATTTGATAACAAAGTAATTAAACATAATACCTATACAGAGGGAAATGAATAAAAAGAAATATACAATGTGAGTTAAAGCATATTATCCACCAATTTGATATATAAAATTGATATCCTTATGCATGATACCGTACTGAGAATACTCTGTTACGCAAGTCATATATGATATAAATATACTTATCTGTTCCATTTCCATGTATTTTTCAGTGACCTTAATTATTTTAAGTGGTATTATTGTTACTAATTAAGAAGAATAAGATACACAGATGTTATAGCTAAAATCCACACAATCATTAGGATTTGTTTCTGGCAGCCTGATGGATTCAAGTACAGTCCTCTGGTTTTCGCTCTGGTTTGGTTTCCACCGCTTACTGACCTTATTGAAAACTCACTTAAACTAAACTAATGTGAGAATGAGAGAATCTTAAACCCGGAATTGACTTACTTACCATTCCTACAATCAGAACCAAGAGAGCTTTTAGTTTCTACACTCCTCACATGTGGAACCGAGTTCCCGAGGTTTGCCTAAAGTCAGTCAGCTTATTGAAATGAGGTCTTTAAATCGTTCTTTATAACAGCTTTTCCACAAATTCAAGATGTTTCTTACCCACAAGTATGTAGCCCTCCTAATTAAATCTCTATTTACTTGTCTTTGTATTTGGTTTTAGTTACCCTTTATTTTAAAATTTTGCAGCATTTGCAGGTATTTAAACTGATTTAATGGAGGGTTCTAAAGGAGTGTGATTTGATAAATTACCAAATCCATCCATCCATCCATCCATCCATCCATCCGTCACGGCACTGCTTATCCTAGCAGGGAAAGCGTCGTTAGGGGCTGGAACTCCCCTGATATTGGATGAAAACCAGGTTGGATTTTATCCCTGATCCTTCTGGCTGTTAAACCACTGCGCCACCGTGTTTCCCAGTAAAATTAGCCTTGGAAACCTATTTCTATGAAACCAAGCTGACTACTGCTTGTCCTCTTCTGGGAACAGGAAACTTTTGAGAGGCACGTTTTAAGCAAGTGATTGGGCCAGTAAGAAGGCATATTTTTTAGGGAGCACATCTTAAACCCGGACTAAGCCCCTGCTGATTATGGGCCTAAACAAAGTCAAAAACAGTTTCCACAGTAGGGACACGTTTGTCAGTGAAATCGATACTGAGTTTACTATTTAGATATGAACTCTAGACTGCCTGTATGATGTTTCTCAGCTCTAAAAAATAACATGATGCAGCACTGGCCTGAAAATCATTGATTTTCCTTCTGCTCGCCTTCCTGCACTCAGAGGTTAGAGGTCAGCTGACCAGAGGCTGGTTTGGGGGTTCATTCTTCAGCTCAAAAGCAATACAGCAGAGTTAGTTTTCAATAATCACACTGGGCTCAGGACAAAGGTTCCAGACAGAAGGATGATCATCACTCAACTCATAATTTTGAAACTTATATTTACTAGAGTAGCTCAGATAGAATGTATGAATTTCTATCTTTCTGTATTTCAAGCAGATTAAAAACTCTTCTATAGGTTTTCAATTTTTGTTTTAAAGTTTTGAAGTTTTAAAGTTACCCTCACTTAACAATACTGTCATTCAGTCATCGTCGCTGATGTTTTTGTTGTTGTGTTATTGTTGGCTGGTCCGTGAGTAACGACATTTCTGTGAACTGTGTATGTGGTGAATGACATTGAAAGCGAAGTAGAAGCTGATAAGCGGTATTGAGCATTGTTGAGTATTAAAAGGCCCAAACATATCTGCTAGCCAGAGTAGCTGTCCATTGGAAACCCTTTTTATATGGAGATTGTGCAACAGAGCCGTAATGAAGACCCTTCTCTGGGACAGCTTTTTAAGGTTACATGGGATGAAACAATAGTGGGGCTGCTCCGCTCTGCTCTGAGGGTAGGAGCTGCAGGATGTCACGCTGACGGCCCGATTTGAATTCATTTTGGTAGATTTTGTTCTTCTTTGAGTGAACTGCTAACTTCTACTAGCTCCTTTAAAGTCTGCCTGGTAAGAGCTGAACACAAAATACTTGATCAAACATTACATCCTAACCCTAACACTTTGAGATTTGATCCAAATGTAAAGTGCATTATAAATTAAATGTATTATTATTATTATTATTACCTTGACACCTCATATTTATACAGAAGTTCGAGTCGCCTCTTTTAAAACTTCCAATTCCCCAACAGAGGTGGAACTACTCAGACCCCACCCCTCTGATTACGCCTCTATTGCATTACACAGAATATAGTGAAGAAGTAAAGACGCGCCAGTCCTGCCTTTAAACGGCCGTGTCGACTGAGTGTCTGTTGACTTTAGAGCGGAATAATTCAGACATCAACCAGACCAGCCAATAAATCCAACAGAAGCAAGTTTAGTTTATTAATGTGACTATCAGTGGGGAACCTTAGACTTGGAAGATGTACACCACCTATGTTCTAAAAGGGATGGAAGTGAAGCAGACTCGGGAGCTCCTGGTCTCAGCCCTTAGGCACTCCGTGTTCTTCATATTTAAATCTTTTGCTCCAAAGATACGCAAATCCTGTCTCATTTGCATCCTTTCCTTATCTTTTTTTAGTTGAGCCTGTGCCAGCAAGATGAATTATTTTCCTGATACTTTTGCACATTTCATCATCAATTGTTGATTGTGTTGACTTTTTAAAAGAATAAAATCCTGTTTTGCTGGCTAGAGACAGATGATTTGCTGTCAGGTGTCTCGTCTGTTTACTGAGAACCATTGCTTAGTTTGTCAGTTTTGCACCGGCAACAAACACATAAAGTTAATGCAAGATGGATCCCTGGTAAAATTCAGAACCATACGAACATTAACTGCCGTTATACTAACTGAGATACCACAGGACATTGAGGTTGATGGTTCAGATTCAGAGTTTACTGATTCTGCTGTATGTGTAACTGTTGCATATTATTCTGATTGCTTCGCCCAAACCTTTCATTATGTTTAGTTCATAAATAAAAAAAACAACCCACTGTAGTAATGCTTAATCATTATCACAAAATGACGAGTGTCAAGTTCTACACTAAGTCATACTTTGATCTTGTGATATGGAGAAAGGGGCATGTGAGAGACATTTTGACGACGTATTGGGTTGCACCTTCACAAAATTTGGAAATGTGATTAATGTCATGATATCACCAACATCAGGATATTTTTAAATAGCAACCCTGCTGAATCCGGACTGCACCCTCGTTTAGAAAATGCTGCTGTAGGACTACACTAAGGCCATAATACTGCACCAACTGTGGCATGATCTGTAATCACCACCAGCCTCCGACACCCCTGTTCCTTTCACTCGCTTTTTTCTTTTTCCATCCTTCTCAGCCTCATTGGTTTTGATAATCATATCCCTGGGGTTTTCCGTCCAGGTGAGAGCGATGTGAACAATTGCTACCATGGTAAACTAGCAGCAGGAGCCCAAACACACCTGATAAAGCTGGGGCGCAGTCCCTTTCTCCTCACCTGTAACTCCTCTTTGCGAATCCTGTAACTCCTCTTTGCGAACACCATCTGCCTTTTATCCCTCTGTTACTATTAGGTATTGTTTTGTTTGTTTTGTTTTCCCTCTGCGTGTCTAGTTAGCGACCCAGAAAAGCCACAGTTGAGAATCATTATAATGTTTGTGCTCACTGGCCCGTGATGATATTGACCAGACACAACCCCATCTGTCAGCTCGACCTCGTTGTTGACGCCCATATGTACACAAGCGTGACCCTAAAACATAAAGATGACACTGACTTCACCCAAAAAAACAAATCATTGGTGTCTGCTGCCCTGGAGCTGCTGACCTGCCAAGAGGGGGCCACACCCAAATCCTCCCCTTCCTAAGGACACACACCCACACGTACACACACAGTTCTGCACCATGAATGCCCTGTCACATGTTATAGTCTGGATAAATCAAAATCGATGGGTCACTTTCCTCTCACTGTGAGGCAAAGCTGTCGAGGCCACTGTCACTGTGAGAAAGGTGCCATATGTCATGGCCGTAAATATGTGTGTGTGTGTGTGTGTGTGTCAGTGAGCGAGAGTGACTGCATGTAAACAAAGAGTTGGGAGGGGGGGAGGGCAGTATGAGCAGTACGAGGCTGCAGTGTTGAAAATGATATGCTGCCCCTCAAAGGAGGGACCATAAAGAGTAGACCATCGAAAAATGTCGACCAAATTTACCACCACTGCAATATTTACACATGTTTCTCCTTTGATTTGGGACAAAAATATCTCTCAACTACTTTTACTATTGTTTTTACAACTTTAATATTTCTGGTAGTGTCAGGCCCTGAATCCAGAATTCCACTGTGTTGCAGTGTGAAGGATTGTATGAGCTAATGAAGAATAAACATTACGTCAGGAATATGTGATTTACCGCACTGAACCAGAATATCTTGTTAAAAAAATGAGACCTTTTGTAGACCACACAAAGACCTGTTAAATATAAATATTTTTACCATTAAAATCAAAAAAATGTATTCTTCGGTTGAAATCTGGAAAATAATAATTGTGAGCAGCTCATCATGTTTACTGCCACTGGTTGCCAAATTCTGCTCATTCCACATGAGGGCTCATAACTACTGAACACATTGGAGACCACTTGAGGAATATTGGTTTTATGATTCTGATGTAGGAAAATTACCTTGACAAGCAAAATTTGGGTGATCGTGCAGTTTTGCTGATATATGTTGCACTACTTCAAATGACCCATGGAAATGATGACTAAAATATTTTACTCAACAAAAACCTACATAAATGTTGGCGTTCTCAACTCTCATCGAGATCTGTCTTTATGCCTGTTGGCGCAAAGCTGGATAAATGAGCCAAGATGGACTACTATAAAATAATACAGTGTCAAAAGTAGCCGTTGTGGAGACAAAAAAATGTCCTCGATTAAATATAATTTTAAATCTGTGCTGAAACATCCTTAGTGAGGCTGGACATTTATATTTTATTTATATTTATGTGATGATAGCTGGCTCACAGTTGGTATTTGTGGCCACACACATTGGATGTTGTTGTCCGGGTCCCATCCATGCTCAAAAATAAAAAAGACCTTCCCAAAACTATAGTATCAGACTGTTGTCTAAAAAAATCAATGTTGCTGCAGCATTTAAAATTACTTCCATGGAATTTCGCAACATTGTCAAAGAAATTTGTTATGAGATTTCTTTCTAGTTTCTGAGAAATGTCAACCTTTAGACCTGAGGTGACCAACTACTGGCCCCTGGACCAAGTCCGAACGCACCAGGTTCCAATCTGGACCGCAAAGTCTTTGGCATAAGAAAGAGAGCGATTGGTATATTATGAACTTTTTTTAATCAAATGGTTGGGCATAAAGATTGAAAAAATTAACTAGAGACTTTCTATAGTCTATAGAATATTTATTATCATAATGTTTGTGATTATATATCCCCAAAAAGTCTGGGTTATTATCGATTTCCACCGTTGCCGCCGGGTCCGTTTCATTCGTTTTGACGCCGTAACTCAAAAACCATTTAATGGATCATTTTTTAAATTTTATAGCCACATATAACCTAGTGTGAGGAAGCAGTGGATTGGTTTTGGGAAAGGTGGGTTTTATTTTTCTGACACTAGGGGGAGCCTGTTTCTCCAAACGTTTGTGGGCCTTCATTTCTCAACTGTTGGTCTGATTTAGTCCACATTTGGCGCAAATTAATTGACTCGAGGAGATCTACCTTGCATACAATATATCATATTTTGATATATGAGGAGCTCAATCAGCGGGAATATTATGAATTTGCACAGGAGCGTTGAATCCTTTGACCTCTTAATTATATTTTGCCTTAGGCTAAATATACTTGCAGCCATTGGCATAAAGCAATCAACATAAGGAGCAGAGGCTAAAGCAAGAGGAAGGGAAGAAAAAAGAAAGAAATGAAGACATAAAAATAGAGAAAGGAACCAAAACTCACTCACTGTATGACCAAACATGATGATGCGGGGAACTCTCTTACCTATAAAAAGCCAAATGACATGTGCTGGGTCCTGTGCCAGGTGGGGCATGTAAAAACAAAGACACACACAGAGACACACACTACAGGACAGGCAGACATAAATGTGGACTGGGGGTCTAGATACCCTGGGCACAAGCCTTTTAATGAGAGAGAAATGTACACAGAATCCCAGCCTGCTTAGCTTTTCTGATATGCTGTTTCTCATTCCCCACCCCACACACACACACACACACACACACACACACACACATACATTATTACAGAAACAGCTTGAATTTTCATGCAGGTACACACACTCTCACAGATTCCTTTGATAAACTGAATGTCCTGATCCAACTCCGCTGTGAGCCTTTCTGATAAAACCTCCGGTCCTTCTCCTGCGCACACACACGCTCAATGTCTCTGCTTCATACACATAATAAACAGAGGAAGCAGCCACATTTTGGGTTTTTGATATGGTTGACCCAGATCTTGGAGCGTATATGTCTAAAGATGCAAAGAGGTGGAGACGTGGGTGGGTGATGGGGGAAGGGTTTTGTTTAGGAGGGTGGTGGCGGTGGTGTGGGCGTGTGTGTTGGGAATTTGGGTGTTATGAACGTATGAGCAAATAAGATGATGAAGGTTGAGAGGGCGGTGGGAGTGGGCTGCTGGTCTGCTCAGAGAGGTTTTCCAAAGAGTCTAATTTGAAAGCCAGCGGGGGGCTGATGGCTAAAAGACGGACAGATCTCTGTAAAGGTCAGTGCGAGTGAGACGGAGGCAGTGAGCGACAGCACACAAATAAAGAATCATGAAATTGCTGCTGATGTTGTGAGGGGAGTCTTTTTGTCTGCCAGAGCAGCGACCCTTGATGGGAATCTTTAGGTTTTGTCACTACGCCCTACACTACTCTGATGTTTAGGAAATATTGAAGGGTTAGATTCTGGGTTTTTTGAAGTTCTAATCCCAATCACTAGTACTTCACTGTGTGTGAAACTAGGCAGCTAGAACAATCTGTGTGTAAATGCCTTATTAATTTACTTTACAAAAGTTCACTAAACTTCACTTATTTTACACCAAACAAGACAATAATGTGCAATTCAAGAGCAAAGGACAAAACAGAATTTATGCTGTGCGTTTGGATCATCAGAGCTCTGATCTCAGGAGAAAGCTGTAGATCTAGTCAATAAAAAGACACATGGAGAAACACTTCACATCATATATAGCATAAAGTCCCTAATTACCGCACAGGTATTATCTAAAGGTAGGTTTCCTTCTATTTAATAATTCTAATGCTTTTATATCAGGTTTTATATTACATATAACCTTACAACAAATCCCGAACAAATGGATAAAAACAAATTATGAGAATATTGTTTTCTTTTATATTTTTTCCACATTGCCTTCACCTAGTAAAGAAAGTTACAATTTTCATTTGTGGAAGTGCAAATAAAGAAGGGCAATTTGAGATTCCTTAAAAACAACTGCAAGCTGATTTATTTTCAAATAAGGGATATAAATCAATAAAACATATGTATATATTTTACAAACCATTGCAAATGTACCATTGCAGTACTTTGGTAAGGGTGTTCAAAATACTTTATTTGGTCATTTGAATAGCCATTAATCTTAATATCAGAATAAATTGGTCTGGGTTCTTATGAGTTTAGAGAGAGGCAGTGAATAGAAATATATTGATTGATGTTTGTGTTTTGGTTATTCAACATACATGTCATTGTAAAGCATCCTGGCATATGTCTGCTTAATTCTGATGTTTTTGCCGTCTAAGTGTGTCAAATATGTGAATTTGTCCTTGCATTCAATCAGGACAGGGATGGTGCTCATTCTTTATGTATTCATGTCTCCTTCATTTGCAATTTTTTCAAATGTATCTCTGACAGGCTCATATCAGAAACTTAACTTCTCGATATCTAACAACCCATCATTAGGACAATTTCTACTCCATCTATGGAGACAGGAAGTGGGACACGGCCACAGTTACTCTCCTGTTAGTTGACGGCAGTCTGTAGCCAGTTAATAGTCAGTTATTATATAATGACTGGTTTCTTTGTGAAGAAAGCATAGCACTTTCATTAAATCATTTTTTAAAAATACACAGAGTGAGCTATCAAGCTATGGAGAACATCCACGAGGTTTTATAATTGGTTATTCACACACTAAAGCAAATAGCCACATCTATAGGAGTGTGATGCAGTGGAGATAATGTTACTCAGCGAAAACTGCCAAGGCTTAATTCAATTGCCAATTGTTGATTATTTTCGGCACAATTTGCAAATTAAGTGTAGAAAAACCGTCGATTGCAAAATAATTTAGCTTTGTAAACGTAATTATGTTGGCCTTTGGGTGTCCATTAGGTTTAACAGAAAAAACAACAGAATCAGTCGTGTAAGAAAATGCAATAGGAAATGGTGCAGATCAGGAATAAACACTTTTCTATCTCTTGTCCATGAGTATGTAGAGTAAATAGATACTGTAGTTCATCTTCCCATTCACACTTTTTCAGTTCATGAATCCCTGCATCCATGTATAGTATAATTCTAATCGCTGCTCAGATCTAACATGGGCAGTTTTTTAAGTTTACTTATTTCCTACTCTTCCTTCACTTCCTCTTCGTCCCTCTCGGGAAAATCCCTCATTCATTTAGGGAACTCTTAGAGGGGGCCTATTGTATGTTCCATGTCAAGTCTGATTACCAAGTTTTTTAAAACTCTGACCCTCTGAGACCCTCAACCTTTTAAGCATATCTAAGACATATAAGTGCAAGAAGTTATTGGAACAAGTGTAGTATTTTTACTTTTCTAAATGATATTAGCTGCAGGAGATAACATACAGAGGAATAAATGAGGAGTAACGTGGCTTAATATGAGCTCTGGTGAGTTCTAGTGATACAATATCTTGAAATATTGCCTATTTGGCATCGTGTGATGATTGGGACCAGAGGTTACATCAGGTTTCTAAAAGCTATATCCTTGACTATGGATTCGAGTACTTGAATTCCAAGATTTTTGTCATCTGTATTTGCTTTGGTCTTCTCTTTGTTCATGAAAGATAGCAGAGAGCTTCTTCAAACATACTGTGTCCCCTGGGATGTACACTTTTAAAATGTCTGATTGACGTCATTGTTCCACAAGGCTGTCCCTCCGTCTCTAATTTTGGCCTTACATTAAAAGCTTTTTGTTCTCTTCATTTACATTTTATGTTTTAATGCTTGCGTAACACTTTATATGCATGTACAGTGTGTGCGACGTGAAACATAATGTGTAACAGAATCGTCCACACTGTGAGTGTCTGGAAGAGGTAAAACTCCATGACATGGACATGAAACAAAAATTGATTTCCCCTCGCTAATCCACATTTCATATTCATTTATTCTTATTGTGAACAGTTGAAAATCTTGCAACAGATAGGCTTTGCTGGGCTTAAAACTGTGATGAGAAGGGAAGAAGCTAAACCTTTAATTTCTCTTCAGTGTAGTTTCATATATGATCAACCATCATCCAGACTGTTATTGTTCTCGGTCATCTGCATGAAGACATTTTTAAGGTGGTATCTTTTCTCAATGGGTTAAATGGTAATAAGACGGGGAACCAGACCACCCGTGCCACTTTATGCTTTTATTCGGGAAACATTTAATCTCATTGCTTGATGGTTGAGTGCTGTTATCAGCGAGAGCCAAATCGTCCAGTGGGATCAATGTAAGAGAAGGTAGATTGAGACAAAGGGGAAAACTGAGGAAAGAGCTGCAAAATGTGAAGTTTGATGAAGACGTACAAAAGTCTGGAAAGGAAAGGAAACCAGCAAGGATGGATGAGGAGGGAATGGATGGAGGGAAAAAGAAAAATGGTGGAAGAAAGAAAAAAGAAGACAGAGAGAGTTTTATCTGACTCTCACAGCCTTAGTGATATGACATGCTTGGCAATCCAAAGCATTTCACCATGACACCCCCTACCAGGGACAATCTTCCTTTCTGCATTACACACACACACACACACACACACACCCACACACATACACACACACACACACACACACACACACACGCACACACACAAACATCAACTGTATGTCAGCCCCACGCTACCTCCCTACTGCCTGTCTCTTCCCTCCCTGCCCCTCTCTCTCAGTACAAGATAATCCCTCCCCCATCCCCCCAAATACCATCGCTCTGTAAAAAGATATTTCTAAGGGCTTGGCTCACGGGCAGTCGCACGCTGTTTGCTGATACAAATGCAAAGGCGATGAGACGACACACGCAGACACAAACTTACTGTGTGTCCTTTAAAACTAATTCAGCCACATTTGTCAAGATCTGTCCATTACAGATAGTTATACTCCCATCATATCCTGCATCTTCTCTCCATCTCCATCTTCTCCAGCCTTTAGCAGATAACAGGCCTTTGTCAATATGGAGAATTCACACATCATTGACAATGCAGGCTTTTTTGGGGGTTTGTTCCTCCTATCCATACAGGCTAATGTGAACCAAAAGAGGCAATGAGCAGGAAAGACGAGGATTTGCAATGACTCACGTGAGCCTCATTGAGCAGGTTAAGAGGCTGAGTTAAAACCCAAATGTTGATGAGAAAAAGAGCCTTCAGCCGTTAAGTGGTGCAGATGTTGACGACTGCTTTTGTATGACTTTGTGTCATTTAGCGCAAAAAACTCAAACACGGAGTCGGTTCAATTTTAGCTGATCTACAGACAATGTTTTATGTACAAATAAATCTCCTGCAGAATTCTAAACTGGCAGTTCAGTTTAGTGACTTTCTAGGATGCAATCACTTGTTGGCAGTAAATAATCATTTACTGTGACAATCCACAGGAGGGACTTATTACTGTCACTTTCAATGTCCGATTAGTTAAACTCTTGACTGGAAACTCTTTTTTTGCAGTGAAACAGTACTTAAATGGAGATTTCACAGGTATTTTTTTCAGAGTTCAAAGAATAGAAAAAAATGAATATTATAAAACATTGTATGATAACCAGCAATGACCAAAAAAGAAAACCAAACAGAAATATTTCAAGCTTTTCTTTTCGCTTTTTTAATTAAATTTGATTACATTTCTAAAGAAAAAAGAAAAAGTAGAGACTGAGAACTCAATGTAAAACACATGAAAGGGTTTACTCCTGGGGTTGAATTCAAAATGATTTTAGAAAATGATAAAGAAACTTGCACAAAAACACATATTTATATTCTTGACAACACAAAACAAACATATGAACGAGAAGATTTGCTGAATTCAATCCTGTCTTGTTTCTGATCCATCAAGACAAAATGTCACTAAATTAAAAATATTTCAGGGCAGAGAGCAGTGCTTTATTTATAAGCAGCTAAGAGGCGGCTGCAGGGCATCCCATTAGCGCGGAGCGGGGGTTTGGAAACAGAGCCTCATAAATAGGGACAGATTCAAACGGCTTCCTGAGTTAAGTGTCAGGATCTGGCTGGGGAAACAGAACAATGTGAGGGTGGAAGAGGGCAAGGAAAGGTGAGAGGAAACTAGGTGGAAAGAGAGAATGAAGAGACTTTGGAGCTGGGTAATAATCAGGCTTACAGAGGAGTCACAAGGGACTCATGCAACCACCTAAGACAAGACATGTGTCTCACTGTGCAACACACACTTCTGCACATAAAGAGACCCCCCACATGATCAGTCCTGTTCACACGCCACACTGTGACTGGCATCAGCCCACAGTTTATCAGTTAACATTAAGATGATGGCTCTATGTTCTCCGACCTCATCTCAGCTCGCTGGCAGCAGCTAACATACACCAGGAACCCAAATGTGTGTGTTGGACAGAACAGTAGAAAAATACCAAACCAGCTTAGACGCTGTACAAAGGAGGTGGAGAACTTTGTGTGTAGATAAAATGAAAATGCAACAAAGTGCAAAGGAAACATATTCAATGAATAATTCCTAATAGGTGTTCATGGAGCTTCCATGAGTTAATAAACATTCAAGGCGTAAAGGAAAACAAAAAAGACAAAATGAACCAGAACATAGAACACATTTTTGAAATTATTTTCTAATAGTTGCTTACTTATATACTTATCACAGATCGATAAAGTTGCACAGGACATGTTATTCAAGTATCAGAATTGTTAAACCGATAGAAACGTCCGTTTAATTAAAGAAACCTGAAAATTAGCTGCATTAGCACTTCATGATTGGATTTTAATTGTTTGTGACACTTGTGTCATCAAGATTTTTTAATCTTTAAAAAAATCTTTAATCTTATTTGTTAATCTTACCTGAACAGAGCGAAATAGCACCACCAACCACTTATCTATATGAACCAGCCCCTAAAAACTACAGTGAATCAGTGGGTGGAGAAGTGCATAAATGCATTAGCAATGTATTTTGCCGACTTTCTGAAAATCTGAGTAAGTTTTTGATCGGCAGGTGGCTGCGTTGGCTCCCACCAGCTGCTTTCCAAATATTACCAGTTTTACAATATTCCATTGTCGGAAATCCCTCCTTCATCTTGCCCTACCACCACATGAAACTCATCGTTATGTTCATACAGAATAGTGAGGAGCAATAAATGTGCAACAGTCCAGTCCTAGCCAGGCTACCAGATGCACCTCTATTTGGTGGGTTCAACACTGAAATAGCTCAACAACTATTTAAGGAATTGATGAAAAAAAAACTACGCCGAAATTCATTCTGTTCTCAGAAGGACTGCAATAACATATTCTTAAACAGAGGTGTTCGCACATAGTACCACCTGAACATGAGTGTGTCAGGATTGTCATCATCATCGTGTGTCTAACCGTGTCTAACTGCAGCATCGTACAAAGTATGTATTGGCACTGTGGCTAGTTATTGTCATGTACATTTCTCAGTCGAGATAATTTATTTAAACAAAAATTATTTTGTCTGTGTCATGGGTGATATTACAGGAAAAGCTAATTTTTCAAGCCATCGAGGGCAATTTTTCTCAATTCTGAACCACAACAGGATTTAAAAGATTTTTTTTTAAAGTTGAGTCACAGAAAAATGATTCCCTTCAAGTGGACAAAAAAAATCACGAGCTGTTTAATCTTTCTGGAGAACAATGTGTCAGCGAATTTAAGGTACTATAAATAAATTGAAACACATTTTAATACAAATAGTCTGCTTGGGATGCTTGAGTTGAGTCAGTTAGATGAGGATACTTTCGACTGTAATTCCTCGAAAAGCAGACACTAAATATGGTCAAAAGCATCTTCTATCTCTGACAGATTTTGCTCAATGCAAACTGCAGCACTAGTGAACAATATCCACATACATGACACCTGCGTCAAACCTCACACTGTCTTACATCATCCGCCAAGGAGTAACGGCAAAGGTTGCCACGTCAGTGACGATAATGTCACCAAGCCAGGGGATAGCACAGAGGGTTGGGGGTTCAACGACTCTCCCTGAAGGCATAATTAGCGCCCTGCGACAGGAAAAACGCTAGACAGAATCCTCCTCCTGAAGCAGAATATTGTAACATTAATTAATAACTCATAACAATAACAACAGTTCTATTAACAACGGGAGGAAGAGAGGAACAACAGGCTGCTGAAGATATCAATAGATGGGTAGATCTGCAGTCATATCACCACCTATAACCACCTGTTTTGGAGATGAATACCAATCATGCTGTTAATTATCTTGTTACAACGGCACCTGTCTGTGGGTGGGATTTTTTAATGTTAATTATGATGGCTAGACAAATATTTCAGAGCACCTCTAGAACTGAAGATCTTGTTGGGTGTTCCTGATCGGCAGTGTTTAGAACCTACCAAAGTGACTTTAAGAAAGAGGAACAGGTGGGTAGTGAAGGTTGTCGATCCCACAGAAGAGCAACTGTAGCACAAGTTGCTGAAAATACAAAGAATCACGTTTGGCATAATGTTTTAATGTTACTGCTGATCAGTGTAAATTATAAACTTGGCATAGAAAATACTAAAGTTGACGTAGGATATTTAAAAATAGTTTCAAGTCGGTTGAAATGCTGGTAAACAAAAGCTAGAATGGACAGTATGGCATAGGAAGATGTAAGCCTTGTTACTGGTATGAAAGGAAGTTTTTCTTGAACCCTTTAATGACCTGCCCATCTGTTTGGTTGAGCACATTTTGCGTTGCTATTTCCTATTTTTATTGAGAAAAATGTGCCACTTGACTGAACCTGTTGATATCATATAACCCAGTGGCAGCATGTATATACTAAAGCCTAAGGGGCCACAAAGGAGCCTTGGGGGACACCACAGGTCAAAGTGGTCACTGAGGAGCAGTCGATAATCATGGCTAGTGAGAGTGTTATTCAATGAATAGGATTTATTTTTGGTTTTAATATTAAAGCGGTTGGGACCTACTAAAAAGATTATGTAACTTGATACAACTAAAAAAGTCTAATAATGGTGAAATAGTTCTCTAAAAACATGCTTTACTCAAAGGTTGGTCAGTGAAGATGGTTCAGTTGGATCTCTCAATGATCCACCCAACTGTCTTAAGAACATGCTGCAGGTGTTTCCTGTGTGCTGTGGTACCGTTGGAGAACCAGACTGGACAGCAAAGTGTCAAAATGCTCCGACCCAAGCAGTGGAAGACGTTCTCCTAACATCTGTACTTTATTATAAGCTTCTCCAGCGCTGATGAAATGTTATTTCCGGTGCAGCTGCAGTGGAGTAAATCAACAAAAGAAAAAAATGCAAAAAGAAGTTTAGTGGTTATCTGCGAGGTTTGAAGTGACATCTTTTAAATATTCTATTCCTGTGTTACATGTGTAGCAATTTGTTAAAAAATGAGAGCAGAGACAAACAAACTGTGAACAGCTGCTGTTATTCCTTGGATGTAACCACCAGGGACGATGGTTTCTCTTATTCTTTTCACCCACGCAGAGATTTTATAGCTGTCAGAAATACTCATATTTTAAAGGAATTAGGATTCCAGTTGGATTCTCACTATTACAGTCAGATATAAACATGTCATGAATTGAAAGTGCTGCCTTTTCTTCATTGTAGCTCTGCAGCTCGATGGTTCCACCACATAAAGCCCCGGAACTAAAGAGTGTAGACTCTGATAGATCAGCCTGATGTGAAAACATTAACAGTAATGGTGGCTCTGCACCTGAAAAAAACTAAATCCCTCTCAAAAACAAGTTAAAACAATTATGAATACAAGGTGCTTTAAGCTTGTAATAAGTAAAATCTGCCAAAAAAACATTTTACTTGGTAAGACTTCTTAAATAAGATATTATATTTAGATTAAAGACATCTTGAAATGAGCTGGTAAATCTAATTTTTTAACTATATTTTAACTAATATTAGGAAGTTCTCAATCAGTAGGTTAAATAAAGTCATCCCGCTCATCATATTAGCCCTTTGTTCTGAGACCAGATGTAAATGAGCACAGGACCCCGGTTGAAAGCATTACGCTCACACAGCAACTGTTCCTCCAGTGAGTCGCACTGTTGCCTCACAGTAAGATGGTTGCGGGGTCAAATCCACCTCAGGCCTGCAGAGTTCACACGTTCTTGCCGTGTCTGCGTGGGTTCTCTCCAGGAGCTCCAGCTTCCTCCTAAAGTCCAAAGTCACGCAGCACAGGTGAACAGGTGACTCTTAACTGTACGTAGGTATGAATGAGAGCATGAATTGTTGTCTGTCTACTGTAATAAACTTATTTTTATTCACCATAAAAGATCATACCCTTCATGAAAAAATATTTATGGATGCTTTCTTTTTTTTCTTGAAAAATGAATCTCATTCTTGTTATCAAACATTTAGAGCATTGTGATGTCATCACTCAGAATTAACTCTGCCCTCATTCGCCCCCAGAGAGCGATAAGGAGCAACTCTACCATCTTATCTTGTAAGCGGTTAAGCAGCTGATCACTTCTGTTCCAGCACACCAGGGTCTGCATGCCTTGCTAAAGGCAATAAGTGATGTTAAAGAAAATCAGTTCCCTGGTTGTGAATGATGGTGTGACTGAACATTTTAGCCCATCTCTACTTCCGATGGTGGATTATATGATGATCAGTAGATACACAATCAACATTAAACGAAGGATCGGTTGATAAAGCATCTGTTGCCACTACTTACTACTCTACTGCACTGAACTAGCTCACTGCCTGACACAAACAATGAATATACACCTTGTTGCAATTAGCCTACAATAATTCACTCACCATCAATTCACCTAGCACTTTGAGATTTGATCCAAATGTAATGTGCATTATAAATTAAATGTATTATTATTATTATTACCATGGAAACATGTGCTAACTATGAAATGTGTACTTGTAATCTAATTTCCTAAAGATACTTTTGTGTATATACTTAAAAACCATGACTATTATATGTAATACTGCATTCTTACACTGCTACCTTTACCTAAGTAAAGTTTCAAGATCTTCATCCACTGGAAACTGCCCCAAATAACAACTAAACCTAACTCCGAGAGACATACTGCTGCATTAAAAAATTCAGGGTTCACTCAACTTGTCTTGTATTCTTTAAAAATTGTTCAGCTGAACTCAGTGGGGTGCTAATGCTCTTCGGGGAGATCCTAAACCTCACAACAGAATTAATTTTCAATGTATCGTCTCTCTGTCTGCTTTAGATGTGGATTAATATTTTAGTGTGTTCTTGCCATAATCACATCGCAGCCCTATTTTCTGGGCTGAGGAACCACTAAGTAGACGGAGTCTTTGTAAAATGGCTTATTAGAATGCAGAGTCGGCTCAGACGTATGGGATCATGAAAGAGTCGAGCGAGCATGGATGGATCCACTGCTTTTTCTAAGAGAACTAGGGAAGGGCTCTACAGGCAGAAATGTAAAAGTCTATTATGAGCTGCATCTTTGGTGAAATGGTGCCATAACTTATTATATTTAATACAGGTACATGAAAAAGTAAAACAACATATTAAAACAGAAATCAAAAGCCGAAATGAAAACATTAAAAGAGCTCAATTAACAATTATAACAGGAATAAAAATCCCACATTAAAAGCAGATCTGAAAAGTTGGGTCTCGAGAAGGGATTTGAACAAGGAGGGGTCCGTGCAGTCCCTGATGTGTTTGGGTAGGGAGTTCCAGAGGGAGGGGGCAAAAATTGAGAAAGCTCTGTCATCCCGGGGCTTGGTCCTGAGTGGAGTAGAGAGGAGGTTGGCATCAGAGGAGCAGAGGAGGTGGGTTGAGAGGGTGGATGAGGTCTGTGTGGTAGGAGGGTCTTTGTCTTGGAAACGCTGTGGGGAGGGGAGCCAGTGTAAGTTCTGGAGTACGGGGGGGATGTGAGTGTGGATGAGGAGACAGGCAGCAGAGTTCTGAGTGTATTGGAGTTTTTTGAAGTTTTTTGTGGTTGTGCCATAGAGGATGCTGTTATAATAGTCCAGTCGGGATGCGGTGAAAGCGTGGATCAGAGTTTCTGCAGCAGTGGAGGAGATGCAGCCGGGCTTTGTGTTTTTAGTTTTGAGCCCTATTTTCATTATTCCTTATTATGTTTTGATTCTACATTTTAATGTGTGCAACCTGGGAAGCAAAAGCAATGACAGAAGCTGCTGAGGATGCAGTCAAAGAAACGATGTAAAACAATGCAGACAGAAGATAAACATGATGATTTTTGATGTTATTGAGTTTTGAAATTCAAGCTGCATATATTGTAATTTTGATTTACATTTAATTGACACTAAATTAGCGAGGACCTTATTTTATTCATTTATCTACAGCGTTATTGCAAAAATATCTGCATGCATCATCTATGTAGTATTCCTGCCAGAAGGTTAGCATTACAATGTAAATGTCCTCATGGAGAAAAAAACAAAAACAATTGAAACTTACTTCTTTGCATATTATATATTGGCGGCATTTATTTAATTATTATTTGTTTAATCTCCTGGACACTCTAAAATGTGACATATCTTTGGTTAAGCATGTTTTTAACATTTTAGCATGTTAGAAATTATACTTTTGAATTATGTCATCTATATATATGATGAAATAACATACGTTTTATCATAATTAAAGCAAAGATTTCAAATTTTATAGGAATTTTGTATTTGAAGGAAAATAGTCCGTTTGTGAAACATTTCACTAAACATATACAAAATGTCTTGAGTTAATTTTTCCTTTTTAACTGTGGAGGCTAGCTGAGGCTGCAGCTATTCTGACACACAGGAACATCTAATGGAATTTTTAAATATACATAACATACTTCTCCGAGTAGTAGAAATGGCTACAACAGGTTCCGTCAAGTGGCATACATTTTTTATCAAGAAATCAAAATGTGCTCGACCAAACGGTTGAGCTAGACATGAAAGGGTTAAAAAAAAAGAATGAGTCATTACTGCAAAACAATATTCTTTCCTTGTGTCTCATAGGTTGTCCAGTTGAAGAGCCCCCTCCCGAGGCCCCCTGCTGACTGAAAACTAGCACAACCTCGTACAAGAACTCTGGGAGCTTCATGAGTGTGTGTACATAACTTCCACTCCACCTCTGTGTGTGTGTGTGAGTGTGTTTGTGTGTGTGCGTGTGTGTGGGTGGGCAGGGCGCCATGCCGTGGACGGTGCTCCTAGCACTGCTGGTGCTTCTGCTGCTGCAGACTCAGCTGACTGTGTGCTTAAGAGAATTGCGCAGTGGGGTTTCCAGCTCCCCTACGGACTCCTCTTCAGTGCCCTCTTCCTCCCCCTCCTTTCCGAATGCCACCCAGCAGCGGCTGCCGGGAGCCATTATTATTGGGGTTCGTAAAGGCGGCACCAGAGCCCTGCTTGAGATGCTCAACCTGCATCCAGATGTGGAAGTGGCAAAGGCCGAGGTGAGAGAAGGAAACTGTCACCTGAGGGGGTTTTAATGTCAGGATCTCTCTGTGTAGCAACTGTCCTGTATAAATAAGGGAAGTTTTATGGACACGCTGATCTTCCAATCCTCATTAACTCTGCTTCACCCGCTGTCTCTCTGACAGGTGCACTTCTTCAATGTGGAGGAGCACTACCGCAGAGGCCTGTCCTGGTACCGGGCCCAGATGCCTTTCACTCTCCCTGTTCAGCTGACAGTGGAAAAGACCCCTGGCTATTTTGCAGCCCCTCAGGCTCCTGCTCTTATCTGGGACATGAACCCTGCCATCCGCTTGTTACTCATCGTCCGAGACCCAGCCGAGAGGCTGGTCTCTGACTACACCCAGGTCCTCCACAATCGTCTGACCCGCCACAAGCCCTACCAGTCACTAGAGGAGCTGTTGATCCACAAGGGCCACATTGACCCTGGGTACAAGGCGCTGCAGAGAAGCCTCTATCACCAGCATCTTTCCCGCTGGCTGGCGGTCTTCCCAAAGGAGCAGATCCACGTGGTTGACGGGGATGCCCTCATCCGGGATCCCTTTCCTGAGCTGAGGAAGGCTGAAAGGTTTCTGGACTTGCCACCGAGGATAAGCCCCAACAACTTCTACTACAACACTACAAAGGGCTTTTACTGCCTCCTGTCTGCCGGACACGACAAGTGCCTGGATGAGTCCAAAGGCAGGCCACATGCCCCGCTGAGCACCCAGGCCTTTAAGAAGCTCTGCTGGTTCCTTAGGAGGCCCAACAAGCGGTTCTTTGAGATGGTGGGGAGGTCGTTCTCTTGGTGCTGATCCAGCAGTTATGTATATGAAACACATCCAGAACAATGCCGACACATTCAGGGACACAGAAGCAGAAAGAAAACTGTTGTGTGTGTTTGTAGGTAGACAAGCTGGAATCATTTAGGTAATTTAAAGTCATCAAAGTCTCCTGTTGTCGGTACCAGCTCAGGTACAAATGTAGCCATAAGAGCAGCTTGTGAACATGTAGAGAATTCAAACTACTTGTGCATAGCATACTGCCGACACAAACTTTCTCCATGACAATAATAATGCCACGTTGGATGGAAGTCTTGAAGAAGCTGCAACAACTGTGCCATACGCAAGTTTGGAACTGAAGCCCAGTTATCTCATCGTTAGTGCTTATTTTTCGTGTGTTCTGAGAAGATGTGACTTTGAAGTGAAGTGAGTAGAAGTAGACCAGTGGTGGAAAGATGGTAGGATGAACGAATTGTTGCACTATGAACTCTATTTGCATAAGAAGTCACTCATGGTTCAGTGTGGACAATTTCAAACATAAACCGCCTCTTTTTGTTTTTTTGTTGGGGTTTTTTCAGCTGTTTTATGTTGTTTGTGTGTTAGAAAACAACAACTTTTTAGATTTACAGTTAAAATATCCTTTTTTTTATTTTTTATACCCATATGATTGTTTTGAAAGTTGCCTAATTTAATTCTTGTTTTTTTTATGGTTTTTCCTTCAGTTTCAAGCCCAATGTACCGTAGTACCATTACTATTTTTCATCTTTTTAAAGACAACTTTCTAATAAATGAATTCGGTCTTACTCTTTCCTCGCCTGGTGTTAGACTGAACTGAACCCAGCTGAATGGTTTAAAAACATCAAACATGAAGACACACTGTCACTGACAGTTCCCTCTGACAGCTCACCTCTCTGTGAGCGAATGAGAATCCTTTCTGTCAGCGTCTATCCAACATGTTCTTTACATGGACGATCAAAGGATGCCGATCCTCCTTTTCATCTGCAAGTCAAGGAATCCCCTCCAGTTTCACCGTCGCTGTAACTAGTTACACGTTTCTGATTCATGAGCCTACCGAACACTTAATTCCCTTCACCTGGAAGGACTTGATCGGACGGGCATGTCGTGACATCAGCACATGAAGTAAAAGCACTAAATGACGAAAGGTAATAATAATAATAATAATACATTTAATTTATAATGTATTATATAATTTATTTTTATAAATAAAAATAATAATAACTATATAAAAACCTGACCAAAAAGCAGCAAAGGTAATTAAAGTTAAAGGTTCTGCTAAAAAGGAAAGTTTTAATTCCTTTTTTAAATGTGTCAGTCGTCTGTGGAGCCCTGAGATGGTCAGGGAGGGCATTCCACAGACGAGGGGCAGCAGAACAGAAAGCCCGATCACCCATGGTGCTGAGCTTAGTCCGGGGAAGGAGGAGGCGGTATGAGTGGGTAGAACGGAGGGATCGTGTTGAGGTCAGTGGGGTGAGGAGTTCTTTTAGGTAGGGGGGTGCGTTAACATGGATGCACTGGTGAGTGAGGAGAGAGATCTTATAATCAATTCTGGTGGAGATGGGAAGCCAATGAAGGGAAAGAAGAACGGGGGTGATGTGTTCGTGTTTACGAACTCCCATCAGGATCCTTGCAGCACTGTTTTGAACATATTGTAGTCTTTGAAGACTTTTATCAGGGATCCCGATGAGAAGTGCGTTACAGTAATCCAGTCTGGTGGAGATAAAGGTGTGGACCAGCTTTTCAGCATCACTCAAGGTGAGTGAAGAACGGAATTTCGAGATATTTCTGAGATGGTGAAAGGAGATCTTGCAGATGTGTTTGATGTGGGATTCAAAAGTGAGTCGAGGGTCAAATCTTACACCGAGGTTGGTGACTGATGAAGAGAGGGGAATGTCGTGACCAGAGAAAGTAATACTGGTTATGGAGGAAGACTGGGTCTGATGTGG